>CAWUFW010003511.1:925000-1092500 GCA_963921515.1 Calotriton arnoldi | reverse complement strand
AGGGGGCCCAACTACCTTTGAAGGCACAGAGATATGGTTATATCAAGACTGTCAACCATCACCCTTCAAAGAAGATGGTTACTTTGTTCAGCAACAACATTTATGAGGGAAAAGAGTGTCCTACCACTGGGAACTCCCTTTCCACCCGTTTGCTTGACAGAAAGAGACATCGCATCCACACCCCTACTGAGGCCCAGGCCGTGCAGGACCTGTCAGAACGTGTGGAGACCCCCTCGCCTTCCTGAACAAGATCAGAGAATGGGAGTTCAGGTCACTGTTCTGGGAGATGGAACATTGTACCCATAAAGAAATCCATACTTAAACCATCGTAAAAGGAAATACAGTGTGAAAGGAAGGCTGTGTTGGACAAGCTACAACTCGATGATGTGGAAGGGGAGGACTGAGGCACACAACCTTGCCACTAAAGGGGGTCTTTTTTGTCTCTTTGCCTCATTTGGTAAGGGAATGGTTACTTCCATAGCTCTCAGATCGACTCAGTAGCAGGTGATCAATGGCTAGGGGCAACATCGGTTAAAAATTGAATGCTTGAACTAAACAGTGCCCTGCTGGACTGGCACAAAAGCCCTTTCCCAAGAAATGGGACTCCAATTGGAGAGAGGGAGGGTGAGGGAGGGTTGGTCGGGTAGTTTGTTTATCCTTGTTTTTATTCAGGGAAGAATCTGGTACACACTGGTAGACACCACCATACTCTGCTGTTTGTGGAAGACAGTATTCGAGTCAGGGTGTTAGGGAGGGGGAACCGGTCTATTTACTCCCATCCAAATCCATGTAGTTTACATTGAAGGTCACAGATAATAAAATTTCTGAGGTTTAATCAAAGGGTCGAAATGCCCTGGCTAAAAGGCTTTCTCTGCATAATATGCTAAGGGGCTCTTTCTGCAACATATGTGTATTACAGGAGACTCACCTTTTGAAGCTAGACAGGAGTCGCAAGCAATCCCTGCTGACAGTTTTTCTCCTAGGGCTCCAGTAAAAATGGAGTGGTGGCTATATTGTTTGCAAATAAATTCAGGGGGAAGGTTCTGAGCTCTCCTACTGAAATTCCAGGGCACTTACTGACGAATCAAGTCTCCATGACCAAGTACACTTTTACTCCGGGCTTCATTTATGCCCCGGAAGAGGAGCAAAAAAACTTTGAGGGACATACTGGTGCGTGGTGGGTATAACAAATTTTGTGATACCAGGCTTACCTTATTGGAAAAGATGCCGAAGTACCGCTTGACCAACGGCTGTTTCATTGCTCTGTGTCGAATCTAGGCAGTAATGCTGGGTGAAAGTGTGCCTGCTCTTCCAGGTTGGCATATACTTTCGATAGGCATTCTTGCAAAAAAGCTGTTGTTGTAGAGACTGCTCTTGTAGAGTGCACCTTAGCCTTGTGTCTTAAAGGCCTAAAGGCCTTAGAATGGCAGAAATGTATGGCTGTTGCAATCCATATTGCTATGGTCGGTTTGGAAACTGGACCTCCTTTGTTATTGTATCCATACGCCACAAAAGGTAAGTATTTAGGACATAGATACTTTGTGTGATGTAAGTAGAACTTTAAGCATCTTTTTATATTGAATGTGTGTAGAGACGTCTCTGCTGGTGTTGGAGGATTCGGAAAGAAAGTCTTCAGCATTATGGGTTGGTTGAGATGGAAATCTATAGGAACCTTAGTTATGAATTTAGGATTGGTTCGGAGAATCACCATGCTATCTTTGAATTGCAAGAAAAGGTTCCCTTATTGTGAATGCCTGGAGTTCACTCACTCCTCTTGCGGAAGTAAGAGCTAACAGTAAAGCCATCTTCCATGCGAGGAATTTGAGTTCTGCCGAGTGAATAGGTTCAAAAGGGCTTTTCATCAATTGGTATAACACCATATTGAGTTGCTATGTTGGTGGTGGTGACTTTATTGGGGGAAATACCCTGAATATTCCTTTAAGAAATTGTACGATTAGTCTGTTAGACTACAGGGAAGGAGATCCCAAAGTTCTTCTATACCTAGAAATAGCAGCTACGTGCACTTTAATAGAAGAGTGCACCAGTCTGGATTCGGCAAGAGACCGGATAGAAGGTAACACCAATTCTGGAAGCGATGAGATAGGATGAACATTCGAATTCTCGCACCACTTACAAAAACGCTTCCACTTCAAGCGATATGTTTTGTTGGTGGCGCCCGCTCTGGCTTTTGCGAGAATATTCCTACAGTCCTCTGGAATATCTAGGTGTTGAGCTCATGGTGTTCAGGAGCCAGGCTGATAAGTGCAGAGAAATCTGGTCCGGATGAAGGACCTGCTTGTTCAATGACAGTAAGTCCATCTGGGGTTTCAACTGGATGTGGTTGCCCTCTGACAACAGTAGACATTCCATGAACAGTGTTGTCTGGGCATCATGAAGTAATGAGTATTAGCAGCACAGTTCCCTTTTCATTTTCCTTAGAAGCCTGGGAATAAGACGGATCGGGGGAAAAGCATACGCATAGATCCCTGACCATCTTCTCAAGAATGCATTCCCCAGGATCCTTTTGGAGAGTATAGCTTGCGTAGAACTGGCATTTCTTGTTCTCTTGAGATGTGAATAGATCCAGTTATGGCTTGTCCCATCGATGGAACATGGCGCACAGATTGAATTGGTTCAGGTCCCATTCGTGACAACTCTGGGTTGTTCTGCTCAAGGTATCTTCCAGATAGCTGTTGAACTTCGGCAGATGTTCTGCTCTTATGGTCACTTGATGAGCTAATGCCCACTTCCATATGTCCTGCACTTCCTGTGATACGACCCGAGATCTTGTACCCATTTGTTTGTTGAGGTAATGCATACTGGTTGTGTTGTCCGTTCTTATCAACACTGATGATCCCTGTATCCTTGGTAAGAAAGCTTGGAGAGACAGTAAGATCGCTCTGAGATCTAAAAAGTTGATATGCAACTTTGACTGGGCTATACTCCATTTGCCCTCTATTTGAAGATCTTGTAAGTGAGCTCCCCACCATTCGAAGCGTCTGTTGGAGTGACGTATTCCGAAAGAGGAGGAAGGAACGTCAATCCTGATGACATATTGTCCGAACTTATCCACCAAGGAAGAGCTGATTTCATTACTCATGTGATCTTGATGATGTTGTCGAATTGCCCTTCCACTTGAATCCATTGCGAGTCTAGTTCCTGGAAAGGTCTCATTTTCAGACGTACTGCAAAAATGGGCAAAGACATCATGCCGAGAAGAGACTTGAGGAGGCGAACTGAAGTGGACTTTCTTTTTGAAAGACTGCGAGCCAGCGCCGAGAGTTTCCTTTGTCTGTCTGTAGACAAGAATGCCTTGTCTAGTAATGTGTCTAAAGTGGTTCCTAGAAAATGTATCCTTGTTGAAGGAGAAAGCATAGATTTTTGATAGTTCACTGTGAGCCCCAGTCTGAATCTTTGTAGGCATGTTGTCGTACCCCTCAACGCTTGATGAAAGGAAGGTGCCTTGAAAAACTCCGGGTGGACAAAACACGTCGGCTGCTTCTTGTTGGATAATTACATATATAGAACCATCTATGAATTAAAAGAGAAGTATCTAACATCATCTACGACTGAATTGGACTTTATCAAGGATTGGAAAGATAGTACATTGTGTGTGCTACGGTGCCATTGTTTGTTTTGTTAAAAAAATATAAGTAATCTAGGAATCATACATGGTCTGGACAAGGTATCAGTTACCCGAATTCTCCTAAATCTAACTCCCCAAATACCTTTTTCATTAATAGTTTCCTTCAGATGTGCATAACCTTCTTCTAAAAACAAATCAATGAATTGTGAACAGATCTATTTTTTCAGGCTCTTGAAAATAAAATACAGATGGGTCAGATCTATCACCACTGTTAAAATAAAGCCTTTTCTCAAAACTATTAGGACTGTTAATCGGGAGGTCTAGCAATGCTCCCACTGTGTAAAGTGGCCTGCTAGATAAATAAATGTAGTGATGCCCACAATGATGAAAACAAGGCAGCTCCTGATGATTTTCTACATCAAAATATTGATCTTTATGGTCCAATGAAGCATACGAAATCAAGTCAGTTATCAGTTGTCTAACAATATTAATCTCCCAATTAACTTACAAAGGGACCTCAAGTAATGTCATCCAATGATTCTTGAAACATAAGGAATTTGCTGAATTTCAGTAGGGCCCAAAATCTGAAAAGACACTCACCAAATAACATCACCAAACACAGAGTGATGCCAGTCCCTTTTAGTTCTATGTGAAGAAGAAAGCAGTTGCAAATCCTGAACCACAAAAGACAGTGTCATACTTTCAGGACTATATCATTCATGCACTAGGATTAAAATTAAAACTCTCAATCTGAACCATAAAAGAAGTGATGTTACAGCAGTAACAATCCAAATTTAGGACTGTGGCGATAAGCTTTATCTATTACAGAACTGGCAACAGGCAAGGGTTTATCTGTAGCATTGGCTAATTGGGATTATGGTCACTTTTCTTTGTGTTTCTTGAGGAGATGAACAAAAAGTGTCTTCAGTCTTATGCACTGGATCAGATACATTTTTGGATATTGCAATTTCTTGCACTGGGATTATTTCAACAGATGTAAATACTATTGGTGGTATACATGAGTTTAAAGTTGCATAAACAGCAATCTTTGAAATTGCAGGAACGGGTTCACTTGCTGATGATGCTTGGATCACATCTGGATTGTTACTAGATGTGATTGGTGCCAGATGTAAGGCTGGAGACACAGCAGGCTCTTAGGTCCCCGGAATGGGGCCAATGACTTAAAATCAGCTATATTCTTCTTGGGCTCATTTCAAAATAGGGAGAGGACGTACTGGACTAATCCGGAAGCACTATGAAATCAATGCGGGTCAGGTGGACAGAATCTGCCACATAATGCTTTTGATATGATCAATAAAACCTTTCTGTTTTTCGTTTGCATTAGGAAGTGGTGGCAAGATTAATGTGTGCTTGCTACCCCAAGAACTGGAACAGGTAGGCCGTAAGATGGTACAAAGATTTGCTTGTTAAGTGTACCTTCCTGAACTAGCTTTGCCACTCTCGGGAGTAAGCACCTTTATCTTCAGTAGTGGTGGAGTCTTTTTGTTGTAGAGCGTCTCTCAAATTTCTTGAATATTCTGAAACAAATCCAATCGTGAAACAGGATCAAATGGACTAGTTTTCAAATCCACCACCTTTCCAGGGATATCAAGATCAGGGAAATATATTGGGATGCCGAACAACATCTGGTACAGAGTTTGGCTACCTAACACCCTTCTAAACAAATTTAGTACTCTCTGAGTGCCAGATAGGCAATGCTGCCATCTCAATCCTGTATCCAATATCCTAGCAGTCAAGTCTTTCTTAAGCGTACTTTTGGTTTGCTCTACCACGCCGTTCTAACAGATGACAGTATAGCACTTGAACCCCCAAAACAGACATAGCATTTACAATTATATGAAATGCAATCCGGGATACATGAGTGGAAAATGCTAAGATTATATTTCATCGATGTCTCTGCTCAGTGTTCTAGATTTTGAAAGAACAGAGTATAATAGTACTGTGGATTAGTCCTTTTTGTGAGTGTTGTCTCATAACATTAAAGACCTGACTGGACAAATAAAGCAGTAGGTGCAGGCAGCTCTCCTTAGTTGTTACAGGCTTTCCCCTTTAGGTGCAGTGTTTTGGAATTCCAGCAGTACATTTTGAGAGCATCAGTGAGGAAAACTTATCAGCATGGTTACTAGCAGCCAGTAACAAACATGCACCCCTTGGGAAAATACATCGAGCCCGACGCCACGAGGCACAGAGATGGTTCTCCTCTGACTTAAAAACCTTAAAACTAGCCCTCCGACAATCCGAAAGGAGGTGGAGAAGTAAATACCTACCTGAGGAAAAAAGCATCTACTTAGCTGCACTAAAAAACTACAAAAAAGCTATCCTGACCACAAAATCTGCATATTTCTCCGCCAGAATTGTGACCTCCACAAATCGGTCCAAAGAAATTTCTTCGATAGTTGATGAACTGTCCAACCCCGACAGAGTGACATTAAAACCCACGCCTTCTCAAACCTTATGCGATTCTCTAAACAACTTTTTCATTGACAAAATTATGGCTATTAAGGCTAGCATCCCCACATGTTTCACCCCTGTATGCCCGACCGCGCTAATGAATTCCTGTACTATTGAACAGTTCCCAGTAATAAGTCAAGAATTATTTCTGGACCTGTTGACCAAAGTAAAATCAGGCTCACCCAGGGACTGCTGCCCCCCCTGGATGTTAAGGGAAGCCTTCTCTGCTCTCCCTGGCCCAGCCATGTTCCTCTTGAACGAGTCATTGTCCCAAGGCTATGTTCCCGACACCTTCAAGGAGGCCATTGTCACTCCCCTCCTGAAGAAGCCAGGGGCTGACCCAAAAACTCTGACGAATTACCGCCCTATCTCCTTGTTGCCTTATCTGGCCAAGGTACTTGAAGCCCATGTGGCCAGATGTCTTTCTGCCTTTCTGGAACAGTCTGAATATCTTGACCCCCACCAAGAAACATTCCACAGAGTCGGTGATACTGACAGTGCTGGACACTCTTCGGAAGGAGGCCGACCGGGGCTCTCCGCAGGCTTTGGTGCTGCTGGATCTCTCCGCAGCGTTCGACACGGTCGACCACGACATACTGGTCGATCGTGTCGGGAGCGCGGGAATCCAGGGTTCAGCTCTTGAATGGATCCGCTCCTTTCTAAGAAACAGATCTCAAGCGGTCCGCATAGGCCAGTTTACAGCTCCCAAGATGAGAACCACTTGTGGTGTCCCGCAGGGTTCCTCACTCTCCCCTCACCTGTTTAACCTATACCACCTCCCTCTGATCCGTGCCCTGAAAGAAAGGAAAGTGCGCACCTTTAATTATGCGGACGACTTTCAACTCATGTTTTCCATCAGTAACTCCTCTGAATCCATCCACGAATTTCAGACTACTATGCTACTCATCCGCAACTGGATGAATAGCAATCACTTAAAACTTAATCCTGACAAGACGGAAGTGATCCTAACGGGGGGTCACTGAACCCTTGGAGTCCTCTCTTTTGGCCAAAGGAATTAGGACAGCCTCCCACCCCCTCCTTCTCTGCCAAAACCTTGGGGGTAACAATTAACAGCGATCTCACAATGAAGACCCAAATTGGCTCTGATCTCAACGTGCTTCTTCCAGTTGAGGAAAATATGAAAAAACAGTAGATTCCTCACATAGGAAGCTAAAATACAGGTAGTCTTAGCTATGGTAATATCCCACATAGACTACGCCAATTCTCTATACTTTGGCATTCCAGCCTACCTAATCTATCGACTACAATTGGTACAGAACCAGGCAGCAAGACTGATTTTTCAGCAAAACAGGCATCAACATGTCACGCCCCTTATGAGGAAGTTGCACTGGCTCCCTATAACTCAGAGATGCGCCTTCAAGGTGGGATGTATCATCTTTAAATCCCTGAATGGCAGGAGCCCTAAATTTGTTGACAGTCTCATTCAAAGGCACAATCCTACGCGCAATCTGCGATCTGCTCACATGCATCTTTTATCTACTTCCTCTTTTAAACTGAAGCGCTTCGGTGGAACGAGGTTCGCCGTGCTAGGCCCCAGATACTGAAACTCCCTGCCTCTCGAAATTAGATCCTGTACAGATCTTATGAGCTTTAGGAGACTCCTTAAGACATGGCTGTTTAGACAGGCATACGAGTAAATTCCCAGGACTCTGCACCCCTTAGAGTAGCTCCATGAAGCCATGAAACCAACTCGGTGTACGTGCGCTTTATAAGCAATATTTAACATAACATAACAATGACTCAATCCTTTTTTGGGGCAGATTAGATATAGAAGACAGCCTTATGGTCTGGACAGGTTCCGCTGTGAAACTTCTTGAATTCTTCACTCACTTGAACAGCAATGACCACAACATTAGATTCACCTTCCAATATAGTCAGCTGAGTATCACTTTCTTAGATGTGGAACTTTTCATTCAGGACAACAAGATCCAAAGTAGACTGTTTAGGAAACCCACAGCTTGCAATGCAACTCTTCATGCCTCAAGCGCACATCCCGGCCATCAGATAAATGCCATCCCATATGGTGAATTCATGCGTGCCAGACGTAATTGCAGCACAAAATCCAATTTCAAAGACTGCATACAAAGCATGGCAACTAGATTTTCGCTTAGAGGATATGCCAAGGAAACTGTACATAGTGCCATAGAGAGAATTTCCAGGGTCAGCCGACAAAGTACTCTCAAAAACAAACTAGAGAAGAAAGACACCAAAAGAGTACGTTTGATTACAGACTTCAACAAACACGCACATACACTAACACGCAGTATGCAGAAACATTGGCACTTACTCACTGCAGACAAGACACTGCAGGAGTTCACAACATCTAGGCCTGAGATAACTTTCCGCAGGGGTCTCTGTCTGAGGAACATTCTCAGCCCCAGTTACCCAAAAGTGGAACATACACCAAATTGGCTTACCCAACAGACTCTGGGTTTCTACAAATGTGGCCACTGCTCTATGTGCAGACGGGCCGCAGACAGAAAAAAACAATTCTCGGGACCTAATAACAAGGTGTACAAGATTGACACCAACATCACTTGCTACACCAAATTTTTGGTGTATGCTATTGAATGCAAGTGCAAACTGAGATACATCGGTAGCACGATCAGGAGTCTCAAGGAACATATTGGAGAACACATGAGGGCTGTCAAACAAGGGGACAGTAGGTATCCAATAGCCACACACATAGCAGAATGCAAGTCCCAAGACACCCACAGAACTTTCTCCTTTTATGGATTTGATGTCACACCCATGGACCCAAGGGGAGGTAATAGGGAACTATCACTGAGGAGAAGGGAGGCTCTATGGATCATGAGACTTAAGAGTGTGGAACAGGGCCTTAACACTGATCACGAGCTGCAATACTTTCTCGGTGATTAGTGAGCAGCTGGGTTATCACGACCGTATAGAATAAACTAAGGAATTCAAGCGCACCTGGGTCCACCTTGAACTGACCTGGGATACTGGCTGGCCAGCCATGAACGCACACATCAAAATAGGTGCCATAATGCCAAACTTTGGCTCATACATGGGACACGATAGTAAAGTAATGAGTGTTTCCCCGGTTGTCATATGAACAATACCAGGGGAATTAACTCTAAATTAATTAACAGAGTCTTTAGATATACGACAAATTGGTGCCTACCCGCCTAAAATCGCTTACCCGCCAAAATTGTCACGAAATGAGAATAATGATATTGTATATTCTAAATACCTAAATATATGAGAACGCTAGATTTTGATTATGGGATCACAAATAGAAACCAGTGTGTATCACGAAGTGTTTACTACCAAATGTATGTATAAAATTTCAGAACGAACATTGTCGTTCTCACCAGTTTTTTGAGAAAGTGTTTACTTGGACTGCATTAAACCATGTATCGCATGATATAGCTAATGTTAACAACGTTATAATCACATTGTCACACTTGTCACCAAAATCACTGTAGTGCACCGCCATGCTGACAATCACCACCTTGCAAGCACCTTACACCTGAGAGCAGTCTAGCTCTTAATATGTGGAGCTTTATATGCCCTGTATTGCTCCACTGAAATCGTCTCACTGGGAAGGTATTGTAACTTATTATGGAGACTAATCCAATTTTTAGAACACACGGAGACCATGGGTCACCTTCCCGGTCCTATAAGCATACGTTAACACCAGGGATTAGAACGCATAGCAATAATGCCCCCAGGGTCCCAAAACACCACGCCAAGATGGTGGCCATGTAAGGGACGCTATCCGGCTCAGTCCCCCCTCGATTACCACTGAATATAAGTAACGCCGGTGAGGGATTGTCCCAGGACGCTGCAGACTCGCTCGGCGCACACGCCAGTCAAGGGAGATCTACTTGTTCCACAAGCCTGCTGGTAAGGAGCTCTCCACACAACTTTTGGGGGAGGCATTACGATCTAATCGTGAGGACCATTAGTGATTTTACTTTCCCTATTTAATCAAGGATTGGGCAGCAGGTTGAAATAGAACAACCTTACTCGCCGAACTGAAAGGAGAAGATATCATATTATAAGACGACAACTCTGGTACTACTTTACCGGACAGACAGAAACCCTTTTCGGGTTGGAATTATCACCGGAAATAAGGTAGGAAGCCCCACATTGGTAGCTTGGCACTGACTAAGTAACAGTGAACGACGTGTTAAACTGCTCACGCGGCTTATTTTGTTTCAGATACTTAGAAACTACAAGAGACTGACCATAGGTATCGTATCCTATTTACAGATATGGGAACACACACCATAGTCAGCATGCGTACACTTGGCCTTGACAACTTGAGGGTGCACTACACCCAAGATATCAGAAACCCAAATCTGATGGTTGCATGCTCACAACTGCACCTTGCCCACTGAGGATGATTCCCAATGAGGGAATCAGAAGTAGTAATTATGCTCATGAACAATTAACAATAATGACAATGAGAAGCAGTTGGGGTTTTCTTTGTTCTTTCTTCCCCCACTTATATACTGCTGCACTAAAAATAATGTACAAATGGCATGCACAATGACAGTCACAGCATGGATTTCCACACAATAACACTTCATAAACCAAAGGCCTACACATGTCACTACAGTCACCTGGACAATATTCTAAACATAAATGTACAATCTATCCATGTACGTGCGAACAAGCACTTTTGTATATTTCCTTAGCCCTGAAGAAGTCGCGGAGTAATCCCATGTAACAGCGGCGAAACACGTGTTGGCTAAGAAACAGACTACGTGAAGTACAGGACGGACTTCACTTTCAGAAGAACTCAAATAAATTATTTTGAGAAATACAAGACAAACCTTACTGTGATTTGTAAATGCAACTTTATGTTTTAGTGATCTAAACATGTGCAGAGGATTGGTAGTTGCAGTAATCTACATATATGGCACCAACAAGTAACTTACATTACTGGCTGCACACAGTAACAAGCATTGCTGGGCAACACAGTAAGCAACTTTAATAGCCTCAGTAAGCATAATTAATGGCCCAGACTAATTACATCAAACAGTAACCTACATTACTGGGCCCATACAGTTTCGAGCATGGGCTCAGGTTCTGTTGTAGCAAATGAAATGGCTGCACGCCTTTCGAGGGAAGTGAGGAATATGGTTAGTGAGGAGGCAGACAGTTATCTGGGTAGTAGCCACTCTGCTGGCTGGCAAAGTGACATATAGAGCAAACGGCCAGTCCAAGGATTGTGCTGGCAGTTAGCCAAAATAGAAGACCAGTTGTGTGATGAGTGGACAGGATAGACCTTTATATAGGAGTTGTGGGATACTGGTAGGTCGCTGAAGCGTGGTAGTTTGTCAGTAAGGTGCAGATGGGCAGCATATGAGCAGGGGTGGAAAGTGTGCACAGAGGACAGTTCTTCAGTAAGGAGACGAGGCAAACCGGTCTGTTGAGCGTGGACAGTCTTTTGTTTAAATTGGGTTTTCTTATGTTTCTTTACACTAAAGTAGACAAGACACCCATTTCAGAATGTCCGGAGAGAAAAGCATATATTTATACTAAAATGTGAGGAAAATGACCGCCCAGTTGAAGGTCTGATGACATGTAAGAAATAGCATCTGCAGGAGTTGCTGATCTAAAGACTGGGGGTTTAATAGGCCAGTGAATACTCCCAGGCAAGAGCGCCACAAGCCATTTTCAACAACTGTAACATTATCAAAGCCACATGCATGCTTAGTACGTGGTGGAGACCATCGGAATGAAAAAAGGAGGGAACTTGGCCTCCAGGTTCCAACCTCTTCTCTTTTTATGGCCTGCATCTGATAACTCACGTAGCACAATGCAATGGGGTTCTCAGAGTACCTGTGAGCACAGCGATGTGCAACGGCACGTGGTTCCCAGCAGGTTGAGGGTTAAGCACTACCAGCCAAGCATTGCTGCCTTACTCACCACTATTGAGAAGTCAGTGCATGTACTCCAATACAAACCCCACTCCGTTAATATCTTTTGGCAGTTGTCAAATGAGGAAAAGCACCAGGTGAGATATGTAATCAAGAGGAGTAGACTACTGCTCCAAGAGTCTTAAAAATGAAAACACACACAAATTAAGAGTGCTGCCCAGAAAGGTCACGATTCTAAAGCCATTAGGCCATTCTTGGGTAAACATGATCAATTTGAGAGGAAATTTTAAATTGCCACTTAAGTGTACACAAAATGATACAGCAAATAAAACAACAAGAATGTGAAAGGCCATCTCCACTCCATTTTAGAACACACTGAAGGCTGAACAGAGGATATAAATGGGCAGAGCTCACAGGCAGCCAACTAAATGCTGAAATCTATTCTTGGCTCCTACTCCCAGAGGAGAAGGGATTAAGCACTTCTTCAAACCCCTCTCCCCCCATTTGGAGCCCGAATTTTTCAGTTTCTCAATTATGTATGTGGGTGAAGAGAAGTGAATGCTTTGTAAGTGGTTCGAGCAGTTTTAAATTGGGCTTTCAACTCTATAGAAAGCAACTGGAGGGTTAGCAGGATAGAAATGATGAGGTCAAATTTCTTGGGACCAGTCACAAAGTGGGCTGCAGCATGCAGAACTGCTCTGAGTGGACCTAGGTGAACTTTGGTGATGCCTAAGAGGAGTCTGATCCCTTAGTCACATCTGTAAAGAATTAACACCTGTACAACTGATGTTAGGTCATTTTCTGGGATAAGTTGCCTTAACTGGAAGCAGGCGCTCTTGGCTATAGCTGCGATAGAACTCTGGAGGTTAAGATGGTTGTCGAGGGTGAATCCAAGTGGCCTGGCATTCTAAGCAATGATGAACGGCCCTCCAAGGTGGGGTACAGTCTTACTGGAGACGTAAGAAATAATTGGTCTAGGTTGAGGTGGTGATTTGATATCCATGACTGAATTCTTGTCAAGGTATTGGATAGGAGAGTTGTGTGATACGGGGATGAGACTTTCATGTATATTTGGGTACTGTCGACGTCCGGTGGAAGAGGATCCCCAGCCATCCTAAGGATCACACAGAGGAGTTTGAGACAGTGATTGACACTGAAGTATGTTTTGATCATTTTTCTTTAACAAAGGCCTCTCGCCTCGATGATAAAGATGTCAATGACAAAACAGGATTGTCCAACATATGAGCCAGTTTTGTTTATGGAGTTGGAAGCTAAGAAGCTGGCTTTTCGTCTAGGTCTACCAATTATTATTGAATGTGAAAAGTCCAGGAGTCAAGGAAGATTCACAAGCACAATCTTTCAGTTGCATACATGAAATATCACGGTGCTCCAAGAGGAAGGTAGTGACTACCCAATGCTCCATAAAAATCGAAAGGGTTTCAAATTAAACTGATGCCCTCAAGCACACAGTACATATTGTAGTCCATGTACAAAGGTTCCAAACACTGTCAAACTGATTATTCTTTATTAAGTTGCTTCGCAATATCCACTCTGTTGCTTTGTTCTAGCCAACCATTCAGTTGTTTGGTCTAGCCAACATGTGTTTCATCAACAGACGTCATCAAGGCTATCCAATTCCAAACACATATCATTCAAGCACTTTAACAATCCATTATTCTCCAATGTAGGAACATATCATTAAATCCACGTACCAAACTTAGAAGTCATTCAATAACACACGCACACAGCTTCAAGGACCGGTTGGACCTCTTTTACAAATATAGGGGGTCAGAGTGTGAGTGTAGATGAATTTGAGAGCACTCTAAGACATTGAGAAAATGACTTCTCAAGGGTATCAGTTTACCAATTATAATTATTTCATCAGATAGAAGATGGTCATCTCTATTTTTCACCTGAAACATTGTTGGGGTTCTTTAGAGGTACATGGTGGCCTTTGTGCTTTTGGAAAATCACGATATCTCTAGTATGGTGTTTCTGTTTCATTTTGAGGCATCATCAGATTTTTCCTAAAAGGAAGGATCCTTTGGATTTGGATTGATGGAGCTGAAAAGTCTTCCCTCTCTGTCCTTTGAGAGTTTTGGGTAAGAAAGTCCAACACATTTTACAAATTATGGCTTTGTGTTTAGGATAAATGCAATAAATATATTCTTTATAAAGGCCCTCAGAACGAAGCCTCTTTATGCCACAGGTTCCCCAAAATTTAAAAAGGCCTTTTTTGGCTACATCAGACAGTGCCTTAAGTAAAAAGTTGGAAATATCACTTTTCTGTGAGGAGAAAGAGCTGGAACCCTGGGGACTTTTTTACACAACTTGAGGTAGGACTGTGAAGGATAGTAGCCTCTCAGGGTGTGGTCTTTTTGTGAATGGGATATTTAAAGTCCTTTTTACAGTCTTAGGGTTATGTTTTGTATATGGAACTACTATTTTTGTATTATAGTGGGACTCCCATGTCGATGACCGGGATGATTCAATAATGTGAATGTATGAAAAATCCAACTCTGGAGAACTGAAAGTACTCCTGTTTCAGAGACATTTTCATTCTGTGGTTTAATTGCTCTCTGCCGATAATCCCTCTAATTTATCTGCCTAATCTACTGTTCGGTTTAGTTTTGTTGTCTTTGTGTATCATTTTGTGCAATGGTTCTCACTCTAAAGCATTGTAATTCCTCCAACGCTATATTCTCCCTAAACAAAATTGCTTAAAAAAATTTGCTGACCAAGAACAATTATCAATTTTCAACACAGAGGTTGGAAGGAGGGGGAGATTCTGGATACTGCTGCTGCTATGACCGCTAACTCCATGCAGCATAAGTTACAATGTGGGTTTCTGAGTTTTGTCTATACCTCTAATGCAATGCCAGCATAGTGGACTGCTTTTTAAACTTCTGTTAAGTGGTAAGTTTACTACTTCTGATGAACAATAAAGTAGTGCGATTACACTTGATGGCATGCAAGAGGTAATTTTGGGGATCTGCTTGAAACAACTCCACCGAGAACAAATCTAAAAAATGATGCAGAAATTCACAGGGTTATTTCTGTGGACAAATATGCCAACTGTAGAAATCTATGTGTAATTTGAACAGACGACATCCGCACCCTCCTCGACCAAGGACACACTGCAACCTCTCTGCAGCTTTCGACATCGTCTCCCACCACACACTCACCGCCAGACTCCACGACGCCGGCATACAGGGAACCGCTCTCGACTGGCTCTGCTCCTTCCTCACCGGCAGAACCCAAAGAATCAGACTACCACCATTCCTCTCCGAACCCACGGAATTCAACTGCGGAGTACCCCAAGGATCATCACTCAGTCCCACGCTCTTCAACATCTACATGGCCCCCCTAGCCGCCATCGTCAGACAGCACGGACTCAGCATAGTATCCTACGCAGACGACACCCAGCTCATTCTCTCCCTTACCAAGGACCCAATCACCACCAGACTCAACTTCCAGGAAGGAATAAAGGACGTCGCATCCTGGATGAGCAGCAGCTGCCTGAAGCTCAACTCGGAGAAGACAGAGGTCCTCGGACCCTCCCCCTCAGCATGGGACAACACCTGGTGGCCCACCGCCCTCGGCAGCCCCCCACCCCCACGGGCCAGCCTGGAACCTCGGCATCTTACTCGACTCCTCCCTCTCCATGACCCGACAGGTCAACACTGTCGCCTCCACCTGCTTCAACACCCTCCGCATCCTCCAAAAGACCTTCAAATGGATCCCCCCCAAATCAAGGAAGACCGTCGCCCACGCACTCATAACCAGCAGACTGGACTACGGAAACGCCCTCTACACCGGTATCAACAAGTCTCTGCTCCGCAAGCTCCAGACCATACAGAACACCGAAGCCAGACTCGTCCTCGGCATCCCTCGACACGAACACATCACCCAACACCTGCGCAACCTCCACTGGCTCCCCGTTGAGAAGAGAGTAACTCTCACGATCCTCACCCACGCCTACAAATGCCTCCAAAACACTGGACCCCAATATCTCAACAACAGAATCTCCTTCCACGTACCAAAGAGGAACCTCCGATTGGCCGCCCTCGCCGAACCGCTATGCATCCGCAGAGCATGAACGGGTGGCAGAACCTTCTCCTACATCGCAGCCAAGACCTGGAAATAGCTCCCTATTGACATCAGATGCGCCCCCACCCTGAACATCTTCAGTCAGGAAGACCCTCAAGACCTGGCTCTTCGACTGACCGGAGCTGCTCCCCTCCCAACCCCCACAAGCACCTTGATACCCTCAGGGTGTGAGTAGCACGCTTAAAGAATTCCTGATTGATTGATTGATTGATTGATTGAAGGTCAAGGGATTAAATCGCAGTGGATCCTGTCAGGGTCCCTCTCATTTGGAGCTCAATGAATTGAGCATCACTAAACAGGGAATAGCAATCGTTACCAGCACTTTGAGAGGATTTTGTTCATAAAGGTATTCTATTAGGTTTAGAACATTGTTTTGATAAATGAAAATAAATCATTGTGGGTAAAATGGGAACAAGGTAAAAAAAAAAGGTTGAAAAACCCACAGCTCATAATGGATTCGAGACAGATTATGAACAACAGATAAAGAGAATAAGCAATGTCTCAAAACGATCCTGTAGTAAAATAATGGTCAGCCCTGGTCAAAGCTGAAAAGCTCATGCACTGATAGCAAACAAGCTACTAGCGAAATCCTTTTCACAGATTTCAAAATAGAGAGGACGAAGCATCCAAATCAGCATGTACATTTACAAAACAAATAATGCTAAACAATATTCATTTGGTACTAGTCAACATCAGGTTTGCATTATTTACCTCAGGTGGTGGTACAGGGTGAAGAAGCTTCTCGCCTTTAAGCAAACAAGAGACGTGACTGTAATAACCTATCAGATCCGAAAGTGAAGAAAAACGTCGACCTCCGATGTAATAATCACCACACATGGCGATTATCCTAATGAAGAAAAAAAAAAATCAACTACATTTAATAAAACATGCCCCATTACTAATCCATCGCCTTGCAACTGCATTTTGGTATGACCATGTATTAAAGAAAAATGTCAATATCACCTTTTTATTCCATTTGTGTTATAAACATTCTCTTGTGACCAGGAATTAGGATGAATGCAGATTCCTTAGTGTTTAAAATAGCTCCTGGCAATATGCTGGCCTCACATATAAATCAAGCATTGGCAAAGCCACAAGATCTCACCTTTGTGACCTACTGTCTGTGCCAATGGTTTTTAGCCACGCTGCACAGCCTCCTTGACGTTGTGCAGCATAGCTAAGTAAGACAAAAAAAAAAAAGTTTACCCTGCCACCCGCATCATCTTGTATGTGCATGCACCACGCATTTGCCTGCCTACAATGTGATAGGGCCACTTTCTTTTTAATTTTAGTTATCAATCCAAGTAGGCTCGGTAACTAAAAGCAAAACAAAAAGCACAAAAGCATTTTTAAAAAACATTTTTAAAGCTGATGGGGGGGGGGGGGGTGGAAGCAACGGGCATGTAAGCAACAGGGGGGAGGGCACAGGGACACGGAAGCAACAAAGGGTGGATGCAGAGCAGATACAATACGGAGAAGTACACGGGCAAGCGCAACAGGTATGGGGCAGGGACTGGTAGCACAAGGGGGAGGAAAGTACACAAGGGAGACTGATTTAAAACACATGCTCTCTGTGAGCGCGTAAACAAAGAAAAATGTAGTTCATTAACATCGAGCACAGACAGAAGGCGACAGCACAAATGGCAAAGAGACAATACTCCATGGGAGGGACAAACACAAGGTTGAGAATTTGGGACCCAACTAAGGGGCAGGCAAATGAAAGTGACAAGGAAAGCCAACTAATGGTAAGCAATGGACGGGCTCCAAGTGCCTCTATGTCCATGGAAAACCAAAATTTGTCTTTCAACCGACCGCGCATGAGCGGTCTAGTAACTTCTATCCACAGAGGGTACCAGAACGCAATACCTTGAACTAGATGTCCACAGGCAGCTTTATAGCAAAAACAACTGGCATAACATGTACTCAATGAATCAATTTCTACACTTATTCAAACTCAGACAAGCAAGGAAATCTAACACAGATTTCAACACAAATTTACAATGAAAGAAATATTGAAAAAAGCAGGTTCGTAAGGGAACAGTATTAAATGGTTGAGCGGGAAAAAAACATACTTACCTGTAACTATAGTTTTCTAGCTGAATTATTCAGAAATTTATATGCTAAAATTAAGAGTATAAAAGTAGCATCACAGCAAAAAGAAAGTAAAGTAGTAAGTGGGTATAAAACTCACCTTTGCAGCTTTACTGCAGGGTGACTTTCAGTGAGGAGGACACCAAAGGGTCAGTCCTCCATACTCAAAAAGAAAATATTTCTAGTGAGAACACCAGAAACCTTTTCATTTAAAAAAAAGTCTTTGCTACATAAAAACTAATACACCCTCCTGTATAACACAAACCATATAAAGGCCATGAGATTCCAATAAGCAATCAGGAACATGCATTATAGTTCAATGGAGAATTACCACAGGTAGGAGAACCTGATACAAGGGATCCATTAAGTCTTTCAGAACCTACATACAAGTGCTAACTGCATACACACAGCATCCATACATACAAAATTGTACTAAAATCAATTCAGACAATTATTTCAAGAACTAATGTTTGCCTATAGTCGAAGGAGACCATACGTTTTACAGACAGCAGGACTAATACAGAGACTCCAGCAGTCACACAAGTACCTGACATAGACATTAAGTCTGCAGACTGTAAATGCACTAAGGGGCAAAGTGCATGCTAAACGAGATATACTCAGATTTTGATATTCTCCCTGGGAAGCCCTCATAACACAGCCTCCTTTGCTAGCCTGACACATTGGGTCACACTTACCATGTCTACCGCAGGCATTGACACTTGCTTTTGTGCTCACTCATCTAGAAGATCTATGGCCTCCAAAGCCTCCTTTGCAGTTTACTGACTAGACGGTATTCTTAGGACACCTAACTGGTCGCACACTGCTATCTTAAGGACTTTCTACATAAAGCCCGTGAACATATTTCTAAAAGGGTCCTCGCTAGGATTTGACCTTGAACATTGTACTGCCTCATTTTCTTTTGGTAATGAGGGATTTTACTAAAAAAAAGAGTCAAGTATTCTATTCCTCCTATTCCTCTGGGGTGGTTTTGAGGGTTTAAGAGGGATATCTCCCTCCCCCTTCTTTCTATTGCTTTCCCTGCTTGCTAGCTTATACCCGTTTTGCTCTAGTTACCTGCCCCCTATGCTTATTTGCTACATGCTCACCTCATTATTACCTCGCATCTCTACATCCTTCCAGGTTCTGCACATAATCTTCCTGGCTCCTTTTCCCCGGTGGAGCCTTCTCCCTTCAACCTGCCATCCCCTGCTTTTACCCAAACGTCTGCCAGATATTAACCCCCAGTTCTCCAAGCTTTTCTGAAGCCTCCTTTTGAACTTTACTTCAGACTGCACGCTGGATGGCATTCTGTAGGTTAAGCAGTTTGCCTCCTGTTTCTTTTTTTCGTTGCAGTTGGCAATTAAAGAGTATGCTGCTGGAGAGACTGTCTTGTGGACTTGGTGACATCATAAGTATTTATGTTGTCACGCCAGATGGGTAGTCAAAAGGATCTGCATATTATTTATTTTTTTATAACATTCTATTAGTTTTTGGTACGTCAGACTGATTCGCACAATTCACCATACAAAACGCCAGATGCCCAACAGGCTAAGCATTCAATAAAAGTGCCCCTGAGAGTTTCATTTAACAAGAACTCCTATAAATATTATCGATTGTTGTTAGACCTGGTACCATTGGCGTGAGTCTCCCTTCTTTTTCTGATTGCCTCCTCTGTTTTTGATCTGTTTGCTGGTTTTAGATGCTTTGGGCACTGTGCCACTGCTATTCAGTGCCACAGTGCAAGTGCTCCCTATGTTAAATTGATGTATTGATTAGTGACTCCATGATTGGATCATTTGATTTACTTGTCAGACCCTAGTATAGTGCACCAGGTGTGCCCAGGGCTTGTAAATCAAATGCTGCTGGTGGGCTTGCAGCACTGGTTGTGCCACCCATAGAAGCAGCTTGTAAAGTGTGTTTCAGGCCTGCCATTGCAGAGCCTGTGTGCAGTCTGTGACTGCCATGTCGACTTGGCAAGTGCACCCACTTGCCAGTCCCTAAACCTTCCCTTATCTTCATATCAGACACCCCTAAGGTAGGCCCAAGGGCAGGGTGCATTGGAAGTATAAGGTAGGACATGCCCTGGTGTGTGTGGCATGTCCTAATAGTGAATTACAGCCATTTTCGTGTTTCACTATTGCAAGGCAACCTGTTCCCCATAGGCCAGAATGGGCAGTTTGATTATTACCTCTTATAATCCTAACTGATCCAGGGAACATGGTAGAAAAACGAATTTAGTATGCCTGAACTCAGAATGATAAAATACATCTTTTAGTAAAGTTGGTTTTAACATTCTGTGTTTGAAAATACCACTTTTAGAAAGTAGGTATTTTCTTGCCTAACTGTCCAAGCCTGCCTCTGCTAGGTTGTGTATTGTGTGTCTGGCTTTGTGAGTGACAGGGGCTGGGGGATTCCAGGAGGCAGGGCGAGTCAGCACCGGGCTGAATAGACCTATCTGCATGTAGAGTAGTGGGAGGAGTTGCACCTGGGTCTGAATAGGGCTGTGCCTGCCTTCCACAATGCTGGCTCCACCTCCTGTGGTGTGTCTGATGTCCCTGGCCCACTCTGTCAAAGGAAAGAAGGAGTCCTGTAAACAAAGTGCTCCAGGACTGCACAGAACTGGTTTTGACAAGGTAAAGGCCCCTCTGCCATCAGAGGAGAAAGGATTTTGCAGTATAAAAATTGGGGCCCTGACCCCAGAACTTTAGATCACTTCTGGAACAACAAGACGAACCTCTGCCAAGGCGAAGAACCAAAGGAAGCTGTAGGAGTTGGACTGCCCCCCTGCCAGTGTGCTGTGTTGCTGAGTTGGCCTACAGTGGTGTCTTCAGTGCCAAGGAGAGAAGAAGGAACTTTTAAAGAACTTTCATCATCTTGCAGAATATTACTCCAAGGGCTTGAACTTGTGCTTGCCTCCTGCTGAAGTCTCAGGGACAAACGACTTCACCACCAGCTCCCCTCTGAATTCCCTTGCTGGGAATTCTGTCTGCAGAAGTCTGCGTGTCACTGGGAGCTGGAAGCGCGACTCAACGAGAAAAAGCGTGTTGCAGTCGCAGCTGTTGCCGTCGCATCGCCGGAGAAGCGTGTCCCCGCCGCCGCATCACCAGAGAAGCGAGCCTTCGTCAAAGCTGTTACCCGACGCATCACCGGAGAAGCGTGTCGCAGGGCCTGTCGCGGCTCCAAAGTTACAGAGTCGCCGCAAGGCCGCCGGGCGTGCACGCATCGTCTTCACGTCGTCGCATCAAGGGCGCCATCTTATCGCATCGCACCGGATTGTCGCATCGCATCGAAGCGCCATCTTGCCGCATCGCAACCAGAACGCAGTACGAGAATCAATGCATCACCTCCTCTCCGGTAAGGACCGAGACGGATCCCCTACTCTGCGCAAGCATTGAGGCGCGACGCATCGTCTCCTCCGAAGCAAGGAACCGACGCATCTCCATCCCTGCGAACCTTTTTGTTTGTTTTGCGTTACGCATCCAGGTACTTTTGTGAGAACTTTGTCGCATTTACCATCAACTTGAACTAAGTTACTTCTACCATCTTTAAGTCTATTTTGAGTACAGTATTGTGGATTTTTGTCATTTGTGGTCTTGTGTGAAGTCTATATAAAGAATACTTATTTTTATAAAACCTGTGTGGTGACCATCTGTAGTGTTTTCACTGTATTACTGTATGTGTTCACAAATGCTTAACACACTGCCTCTGAGATAAGCCTGTCTGCTCGTGCCAAGCTACCAAGGGGGTGAGCAGGGGTTATTTTAGTAGTGTAACTCCCTTGCCCGGACGTAGAAGCAAGGGTCCCTATTTGGCCAAAGGTACCTACCTCTGCCAACTAGAGACCCCCAGTTCTAACAATTGTCAATTAATACAATCAAAGATACGTGAACATCAATGACAACCTGTATTTCAGTGGAACTGTACTTTATGTATCAAGAATGAAGAAAGCACTGCACAAAGAGGACCTACAATAGACAACAATGGTGCTCTTGTGAAATAAGGTGATCACATGGTGCAAGTGAAAACAGTGAAAGAACTAAAATAAAAGTGATCATCCATAAGGCAATAAAGTCTCGGTGCACAGTCAATACCATCAATGGATGAAATTATAGGTGGCCAAGTAAGTTGAACTGCTTCCTTGATGTCTCCTGCAGAACTGATGTCTTACTTTTTATGCCATTATGCCCTTTTCGTGTCGACAGCATTTCGACCCGGAAGATATTTAAATGGTCATCATCAGGACAAAGACTCAGTCACAGAGCAAAAGTAGATCCTAAGAAAAATAGTACTAGGGAGAATACAGAAAAAGGGTATGGACTGAAAATAGGTATATAAAAGGGAACAAAGGTAATTTACCTAGACAAGCAGGCCAACAGTCCCCAAATCTCGTAAAATAACCATGCAGTGCACAAATAATTTGCAACTTACTGATTAATCCGAGAACAACTGGGAGGAATAAAATCAGAATGGTAAAAATTGATTGAAAAAGGTTGGAGACCCCTAGAGTGAAAGAAATTAAGGACAACTAACACTTACAAAGAAAGGACCGGTGAAAATCTACCACTTATAGAACACAGGACCTCTATGTCCAGCATCTAATCTATTGTCTATGAAATTCAAACATTAAAAAAGGGCCCAAAAATGTACATTAAAAGTATTGTAGGGCTAACAAGTTTCTTACTGGTCGGGTCAAGTCCAAAAAGAGAAGGCAATATCAACCGCAGGCTGGGAGTAAGTCACAGGCACGTGCTAACAAAGATGCCGGCACCACATAACCAAGGTGAGTGCTGGAGATTGAATCTCCTCCGTAGGCTGAGTGGACGAGTCTCAAGGGAATGTTCAGAAGGAACGCAGGCAGGTGAATCTACCTGAAAAACATGTCCGTATTGGAATGCGAAAGTGGGAAGCCAATAAGCGCCCAATCAGCAAGTCTAGTCAAGGTGGCAGCCATATTGGTAGAGAGAGAAGGGAACTGAAAGTAGAACAAAGCAAGTGAGGAAAGCCGCAGCAGTAAATGAAGAGGAACACTTTACAAAATCTGAGAAGAACGAAAGATGTCACATCTAGTTTAGTCATTATACCTGAAAACCTTACTCAAAATCCAAAAGAGAGCACTTTGTACATAGCAGAATATTAGGTCAAATCCAAGGCACACAGTGGGAGACATGAAATAAAAGGACAAATCAACAAAATCCCCATATTGTCAAGACAAAATAATACATATCATCCAAGAATCTGAGTGTCAATGGCAGATTACAAATGTCTAAATTAGTGAGCACAATACATCTAAGGTATTTAAACCAGAATTAGCAGCAGAGCACATTGTTATCCATTTGGACTCACGTTTGTTGAGCAAATTTTGTATGTTACCTCCTCTAGTGGGCAATTTGACGTGCTCAAATGACATGGTAGTAAAGTGTGTCACCAAAGGGATAGTCATAACCTTACATCAAATTCTGCTCTTATGTTGTATCATCCTGACTTTCACCTTTTGAGTGGTTTGTCCTATGAAAACAAGATTACATGGCCATTTGATTGTATATACAACATCAGCAGACTTGCAAATGGTGAAGTCAGTTAGGGTGTGTGTAATGGTCCAGTGTGTGTAATGGTCCAATGTGTGAATGATTTAGTATCAGTGGTTTGACTGCAGACAAAGCAATTACGGCATCTGTAATGACCAACAATGGAAGTAAACCTAGTAGGGCTGCTGGGGTAGTGGCTTCGGGTTTCGAAGACATGGCACTGACCAAGTGATCTACCGGGTGTTTGCATCTATGAAAAGAAAAACGGAGGGGTGGGGGGTTTGGAGTGTTGGCCAGACCATTAGTGGTATGTTCCAATGTTTCTTGACTATCTCTGTGATTTTGTTGGAAGCTGGGCTAGAGGTGGTCAGGCGTTTAGAGGCGATTCTAATCTTGGGGGTAAGGAAGACAATAGCTAGCTCTCTAAAGGGTTTGTGATACCAGTCTCTTTGGGTATTAACCGCCCCTGAGCGCAATTAAAAGTGTGTTGGATTACCAGCTGAGCCAGTTGTGGGTTTACTGGGTCTAAACCACTTACCTTGCAGTATAATCTCCAAGTGGCATGGCACTCATCTGGAAATGTTTAGGATCAACAAAGTAGGCCAGAGCCTTCAATAAATCACAATGGCACCGCAGGTTTTGACTGAATTTTTAACTCTAGGGGTTGTGACAAGTAATGTGAAAAGTGAGCACCTAAAGTCTGAATCCACTTGGAAATCACGTCTTGGTTATCTGTCCAGAGAGTTCCCTGATATAACCGTATGTTGAGGGCTTTGGGCATCTTTAATAACTTGTATGATAAACTTCTGTCAAGGATGGTGTTAGAAAGTCACCCTTTTTGGCCTGTTCACCCTCCTTTTGTGGTGCTGAATGGAACTGGCGGTAGCTGTCAGACCCATGCCCAGTGCTATGTTAAACAAATACATTGAGGTATACTTATAATTGACATGACCTCCCCTATAAGTCCCTAGTAGATCATAGGGCCAAGGGATGAAAACTACCTATATGCCACTTGTATATTTATAAGGGCATGGCAGTTTAGAGGTCAGCAGGCTTTGTCGCACTTGCAGGTGTGCACTGCTGAGAGCCAGAGGTCATTTTAAAAGCAGCCAAGTGTTGCAGCACTGCTTTTACAAGTAAAATTCACTGCAAACTAGACTTTGGTGGTATGGGCACTTTAAAAGTGATAATCTACCTTATTTGTACATTGTGGGTACCCCCCCCAAGGTCTCCCCTAAGTGTTCCAGGGGTTGGGGGGGGGGGGGGTTGTGTGGCTATAAGCAGGGTCCCTATAAAAGAGGTTTTTATAAACCCTGTTGAGTGGATACTGCCCATTTTATTTTTCCCCAGGGTAGGAAATTCAATACAAATTTGACTTTGGTGCTGTGGGCACTGTGAAACAATAACCAAAATCATTTTTGCATATTAGGAACCCCCCAGGTCTCTCCTAGGTGTCCCAGGGTTTGGGTGGTGTTGTTATTATGCGCAGGGATTTTATAAAAGCAGTTTTATAAACCCTGGTGAGGAAGAAAGTGCACATTTCATTTTTCCCCTTGAAAATAGTTGGTCTCATAGGCTAACATGGCAATAATTTACAGACGCATAACTATTGCTAGGAGAGTTTTAAAATATCATTCAAAGACTGAACAGATTGGTATTGATAAATCTAACAACTTGGCATTGTATAGTTTATCATAACTTGTACAGAAAATAAGTTAGAAGACTTTATTTTCTGTAAGCCAAAATCCAGCCTCTAGCCCTCTTCCCCGATTGGTCAGCCCTGAGGGGAATAGCCAACCTGCCTTGATTAGGTGATGAGTGGCCAGGCCAGTCAGAGGCTATCGTATGGAAAGAGCTCTGTGGGGCATATTAATGCTAGAGCAGGGGATTGGGCCATCAAGCATCAGCTTCAAAGAAGAGGTCAAGCAAGCCTGTCTGCCAGGCGCACCCCCTCTCCCTGCCAGATGGGACGCTTAAGGAACAAATTCATAAATGTGAGTGGGAGGAGTTTATGGAAATAAGCCATACTTTGAGATTGGTTTAGTTAACTCTTGCTGCTCTGCTGAAATTTCAAACATGATGGAGTTTGAGAGAATAGTGCTTTCTGGGACAAGACTATGCCACACTTTGGACGAAACTCATGTTTTGAGGTGCTACCCTGCACCTCATTGGACAGGGGTGCTCCCCTGTTTGTCGCCAGAGAACACTAGATAAATATGTAAGAGGTGCAGAGCCTCTCAGTTCTGCTGCCTGAAACTACAAGGAGGAGGAGGATTGTCCTGCAGGAATCCTGATCTGCACCCAATGGCCTGCCTGGTGAAGACTGTGCCTGCTGCACTATCTGGGAATACAGCTCTGAGGACTTCGCCCTGCTTCAAGGAGTAGACTCCCTGCAGCTACAGGTTAACAGAGCTTAACTGACCCTTCTCCAGCCAGTGTCCCCCTATTGGAGTGCGTCCAGTGGAGTTATAAGGGGTTGACAAAGTGCATTGTGGGAAGTGAAGTCCAGGCCTGCCAAGGACCATCTAGGAGATTCCAGAACCTTGGGTTTGTGTTTTGGACACTTGAACCCACCAGGAGACCTTCTGGAAGGACCTCCAAAAGTTTAAGAAAGTTTGGGAAACTTTTTGGAAAAGCTCCAGGAGGTTACCAACCCGACCGCGAAATCCAAACCGCCACCTTCAACCACGAGCCGGCCCAGATTACAGGTTTGTCCCACTGAAGAGCTCCGGAGGTCCGACTTCCAGATTTTGTCCGGGAGCTCCCTGAAAGTCAAGCCAGCGAACCCTCACTGAATCTGGACTGGTGGAGACCAGCGAGGGCCCTCGGCTGAAAAAGCTCCAGAAAAGTTTCTAAGTCCGAAGGTACAATTTTGACAGACGCCTAGGGTGTGGGATATCAGAGCAGGGCTCCATCACTGTCAGTCTCAGACTTTGACTTTGTACCAGTCAAGAGCGTCCAGAAGTGGCACTATTGGTTTCTAAGCACTAGAAAGTGTTTACTCTTTAAAAATTCATATCTCCGGTTCCCTAAATTGGATTTTCATGGTGTTGGTGTCATTTTAAAGATAAAAATATTTCCTATTTTTATATATATTGGTGTGGGATTTTTACTGTGTGTTGTGTCCTACTTATTCACTGTATTGGTGTTTTTAAATGCTTTATATGCCTGTCTCCTAAGTTAAGCCTTATAGCTCTGTATCAGCTAACAAGGGACTAATTTATAGAGACCCTATTTAGAACCCAGTACCTTGTTGGTGGCCGTGTTGCTGGTGTTAGGTGCCTCCCTACCACTCCATATTACCCACCTTCCAACAGATGGAGTGGACTCCAAGAGTCTGAATGGGGTGGGGGGGCAGGGGAGTAATGTGGCAGCGGGGGAGGGTAGGAGAGACTCAAAAGTCTGGTGAGCTTCTCCCTAAACAAACCCTATCAGTTAAAGGTATACCAACTTTGCAAGAATTACCAAGCGCTCTAAGAAACAGGGAGTGATGACGAGTGACGGGGATTGGTTTCTTCATCTTTTTTTCCCATAGAAATAGGCCATTTATCCAACACTAAGTGGTTTTAATGAATAAAGTGTATTTGAGATGGCCTAATCCCATGTTAAGGTCCTTTTATTGTAAAATCTCAACAAAAATTATTAGAAAACATTTTTCAGCTTTGCTATTCATACACATGCTTCACTTAGGGATGTGACGTTGCTGGATGGCCAAGAAAGTACCCCTGCAGAGTGCATCTAAACAGTGAGTGTCATGTGGTACAAACCTGTTGCTGAGAGGACTGGAGTTTTATACTGTAAAATTTGTGCTGAGGAGTATCATTCTTGGCATAAAAAATAGAAACCAGGGCAAAACTGACCAAGTACCAAGATGGCCACTGGTCTTGTAAACTTAATAGACACCCCTATTCTCTGAGCTGTATACCTGTGGAAAAAGCTAGTGCCAGACAAAAAGAAGGCTTGAATCAGGGGCAGGGGAGATGGCACATTTTTGGGGTGACTGCCATACTCAGCAGTGTAGGGGCAAGCAACCAGATTAACTGGAGAGTCTCTTCCCACGTAGTTTGGCAAGATGGCCTTTGCAATCGGGCCTGGGCACGTGGCTTTACCCATTTAATCCTATGAAGTGGCTGTGAGCCTTGGATGGTGAATGAGCACTCAGGGTGGAGACTGAACCAGCTAGCTCCTTTTTAATGTTCACCCCAGCTGTGGTACAAAAAGGAGAGAAAACCATACCACACACACAACCAGCACATTCTGGTGCTCTACTCCCTGTGTATCAAAGATCAAACAGTTAACAGGGTGCAGTGGAGGAATATTGGGCTGGCCCTCTCCTTGCTCTAAAATTGAAATCGGGGTTAAAAGCAAGAGTTCGTGTTACTTGGATATCGCCACACTTCATGGTACACTGGTGAGTTGACAAAGACCGTTAGATAACTGAGAAGCCTTACTTACACAAGGGGAATCATTGATTAAGAGGACTCTAAGGAAGATGCAAAGCGCTACAACCCGCATTGAAGCCAGGAAGTCCTCCTAGAAGGAGACTCCGGAAACACATCAATGTGAGGTTTTACTGAGGCTCGAGTCTTTCATGACGTGTTTATTGAATGTGTTGTTAGACATAGCAATGCGGCTAAGCGGGGAACAGGGTTACTACAAAATTGTAATTCTGTGCAACTTTTCCTCTGGAGAATGCCAACGCTGACTTTTCTTTCAACAATAAATACAATTAAACTATAAATCAATTTGATGTTATCAGTGAGGTTTTAAATCTTATATACTTGGTTTATAAAAAAAAATTTAAACCGGAGTTCAATACACTAATTTAAGTCTAATGGAAGAAGTCTACATACCTAAAATGATTCACAACATTTGTGTTGCTAAGAAAAGATAGCACAAATGATCCAGGTCTCCGATCACTCTCCCTAATTAGGTAACTGCCAGGTACTTCAGCTTGACGCAGACGCTCTTCTGCAATTGTTCTATCCAGTTTTCCATGATACCACCTGAAAGAAAAAATATGAGACATGAAACACATGGGTATATGATAAACTCTACTAGAAGATCTATGAATCTTAAGTTCTAACACCAAGTACAACACACAAAATCAATCGAAGAGGGAGACAGAGCAAACAGCCACAAACTACGACAGCATATTATATTCCATTACTTTTCAAACATTAGTAGGAAACTCAAATGTATATTAAACTAACCACAACTGGGATTTGTTAAATAGGAGAATCTGTTAAGAAACAGATACTTAAGACATATTGGGCCGCTAGCAAAACATGGAAGGGGACTTAGTTTAGAGTGAAGAATGGGGTCTATAGGGATGGGCCACCAAGCGAGCTCGAGTGGCCTCTCTCCCTGGGTCTTAGCTGGGAAAACTGGATGATGATCCTGGTTTGGAGGAGGGCTCCTGGATTTTTTGGCACTTTTACCTATTCTGTGCCACAAAATATAGTTGATATGGACTGTGCCCTGCTCTACGAGCCTTATGGTTATCTGTACATGCCCTTATGTTTTACCTAAATGCAAATAAAAATACTTTTTTTTTTTTTTTTTAAACAGATTCTCAAGGCTTGAAAATCTTTTAAACAAGCTACTTTAATACCAATAACTTTATAGTCCTAACTACACCCATGTCATCATCTGTTGATTTTATAAAGTCATGGGGCTTTCAGAAAAATAGAATTTACTGCACTTTACAACTAAGTTATTTTGAAAAGTGCATACATCCTAATTCAGGAGCAAGTATTGTCTGAATAGTCCACAGTGGTGAAATCCGCATGCAAACTAAAAAAAACAAATTTTTTAAAAATCGAACAGCCTCAAAAAGATCACGTTGAATAAGTTTGCGCTCACAGAATAACTAAGCATCGACTGGAACAAACTCACCCCAAATTAAGTTTTTTTTTATTTTTTTGTTTACAAGACAAATTATATTTCTCTGCACGGTCTATTTAATGTATTAATGGCAAATGCTTTACAAATAACAGTCTCAAAATGAAACAAGAAGTTCAGCAGTAAGGATTTCAACCAAGATTAGCAATACAGATAGAGACAATCAAGAATGAACTTCAGAGCACGTTAGTGAAATGATAGCAATTCAGCCCACAGTTGCAACTTGGGCAGAGAAGCACACCAAGTTGATGGTCAATGACTGTCAACTTAGCCGATGCAGTGTGGCCTTCCAGCTCAGCTTTAGGGGTTGTTGGAGTGCTCCAGTAACATAGAATAAAGTAGTGCATTTTTTTTTTTTTAAACCAACACCACTCAGAAAATGCATTATCCTAGATTTAACAAGAATTGGCAGAGCCAACAGGTCTTGCTTTTAATATGAAGGGGCAGTGCTAGCTGCTGGCTTTGCCAATGGTTGTTTGCTTGCAATACTTTATGCGAAAAAGCTTTGGAAAAATGGTGACCAATGTAGTACAGACTTTAGTGTGTAATTGTACTAAGCTGTTACTAGACAATGAGAAAGGAAATCCATTATTATGGACGTATAGCATACAAAATTAAAAACTGCAATTCTGCATTAGTATGGTATTAAGAGTAGAAAAAACATTTGTTTAATATAATACCTTGATTTCACAGTGTTCGAGATCTATCTTTTTCTGAAACATATTGTGAACAGCATGTGCAGTTTGAATTCGTATTAGAGTTTTATGCATTTCTGAACATATGTGTGATGTGGCCTAAGGCAGGGATGTAGAGTTTGGAACATAGATAACCAGGTTCGAATCCCTCAGCTCAGCATCCTGTGGTTCTGTACAAATCACAATCACGTAACATAACAGTCAGGTTTGCAAGATGTCAAAACCACTTTTTGTGCAGTTTTTTTCAGTTTTCAAGCGAAGGTTAGTTAAGAATTACCAGCTAGGTATTAACAAATGTAACACACATTCATGGGGTTTGCACCCAAGTAACAACTGCATTGCTATCTGACAAAGTTTTGAGAGGCAACATGTTAGATTCCTTAAAAAGCAAGTGATGTCTCCTAAAACAAAATATCCCTCTGCTCTAATGAAGTTTCTCAACAAATAAGAGTACTTTGCTGCCTGAGTGGTCTGAATTTCAGACTAATGGTAGCCAATCGTAGCTCTTACGACATTTGCATTTCACAGCTCACAGTGTTGAGGCTTCAGTCACAAAGGTGTCCACCAATATAACACAAGCCCTGCTACCACTGGAGAACATTTGTACTTCCCTGAAACTTGAGTTTCCGAGTGCTGACTTCATTCATCAAATAGAAGAGGTATCCTAGTAGCATTAACAAATGCTTTGATGATCAACCTCTGTGGGCGCCTGGAATTACACTGAGGAGCGCTGTTTAAAAGCAAAATTGTTCATTGTTAGGTAGCAGTGTTTTGCTAAATGTAAATCAATACAAATTAAATACACCCCTAATATAGAACATTGTTTAACTGAATTCTGTTCTGCAACCCTGTCGGCTTTCTTTGTTGGAGAGAGGTGTTTCTTTTCTCCATCTATTATGAGCAAATGCTGCAAAAGCAACCTCGGAGACTGGCTAGAATAAAGTTAACAAGAATAAATAAACCAGATGACGGATAAAAATAGCGATTTGCCAAGGACATGCGTTCTTATCTAACGGGACAGCCATATAAAGAACCAGGACAGCCCTACTCCATGAGGAGAGCAATCTGCATTCCTCTTTCCTGTAAACGCTCTCACTTTGAAGTCAGCTGTAAGCAAACTACCCACCATGCCCCCTCGAAGACATAGCTTTACATTTGACCTCTGTCTCTGAATGCACAGCAAATGTGATGGGATAAGAACAAGATTTACAGGCCTGTTTACAGAAATTGAGCTCTCGGAAGGATACTGGAAAAAATAAGGTTTTGACATCGGGAGGGATGAAGTGAACATAAGCCAGCAAATGGAAAACTAGAAAATGTGAGTTACAAAGCACATGGCAAGCAACAGGCAGAACGCATTCCCAGGTCAAATTTCTGAAACTCCCCAAGTTGTTTTTCACATACCAGAAAGCTGTGCTGTCTGGTAGGCTGCAACTTAAAAAAATGACAGTATTATTAGCACCCCAGCAAATTTAATTTCCCCTTTAGTTTGTTGTCAATGAATTTCACTCAGTCTTGCCCATGGCCCGGAGCTGGGGTGGCGGCTTGGGAGAAATGTAGTCTTCGGACAATGCCAAACAGAAAGGGTGATTTAGTATGGGGGTATGTTGTGCACCGATACTTGCCCAAGGGTGGAAGGTGCATTTTGTAGCCACCTCTGACTTGGATATGAAGGGGTGTATTTTGCATCGCACGAACATTAACCTCGCTCTCTCTTAAAGGTGGTGGTGGGTGGCTTGTTCTCCTCGTCCATCATAAATCGGGACCTCCACTGCTTGAATTTGCAAACAGGGCAGCAAGCTAACTGCCAGCTCTGACAGCACTCCTAAACCCTCATTTGTGAGAGATTGATTACCGAGACAGCTGTTCCACTTACAGGTTTCCAAATGCTCAGAGCACCTTTCTAAGGTACATGCCTCCCTGTGGTTGAAACCATTTTATGGAGTACTGTAGTTCAGCACCATTTCTGAATCCCTCGTGGAGTTCAGGAACAAGAGACAAAAATACTGTGCAACATTCCCAAGTAGGGGGTTGTAGAGGGGGATTCATTAGGTGCCCCACCCACACTGCCAAGAAGTCTGGGAAAGGCATTTTGTAGCACTCCGTGTTTCCCAAGAACAGAGCTATTTGTTATCATTTGCCCGGTGTCAACTATCAATCAATCAATCAGGAAATTTGTAGAGCGCACTACTCACCCGAGGGTCTCAAGGCGCTAGGGGGGAGGGGGGGGCGCTGCTACTGCTCGAATAGCCAGGTCTTGAGTAGCCTCCTGAAGGTTAGTAGGTCTTGGGTCTGCCGTAGGAGGATGGGGAGGGTGTTCCAGGTCTTGGCGGCGAGGTAGGAGAACGATCTGCCGCCGGAGGTCGCTCTTCGGATGCGGGGGATGGTAGCGAGGGCGCGGTCGGCGGAGCGGAGCTGGCGGTTCGGGGTGTAAAAGGTGAGTCGTCTGTTGAGGTATGCGGGTCCGGTGTCGTGGAAGGCCTTGTGTGCGTGGGTGAGGAGCTTGAAGGTGATCCTCTTGTTGACGGGCAGCCAGTGCAGGTCTCTCAGGTGGGGTGTGATGTGGCTGTGTCGAGGGATGTCGAGGATCAGGCAAGGGCGTTCTGTATGCGTTGCAGTCGTTTCAGCAGTTTGGCCGGGGCTCCCGCGTAGAGGGCGTTTCCGTAGTCCAGCCTGCTGCTGACGAGGGCCTGGGTGACCGTTTTTCTTGTGTCAGTGGGGATCCACCTGTAGATCTTACGGTGCATGCGGTGGGTGTTGAAGCAGGAGGATGAGACGGCGTTGACTTGCTTGGTCATGGAGAGCATTGAGTCGAGGACGAACCCCAGGTTGCGTGCGTGGTCGGTGGGCTTTGGTGCTGCTCCCAGGGCGGTCGGCCACCAGGTGTCGTCCCAGGCTGAGGGGGTGGAGCCGAGGATGAGGACCTCCGTCTTGTCCGAGTTCAGCTTCAGACGGCTGTTCTTCATCCATTCTGCGACGGCGTTCATTCCTTCGTGGAGGTTGGTTTTGGCGGTGAGGGGGTCCTTGGTGAGGGAGAGGATCAGCTGTGTGTCGTCGGCGTAGGAGATGATGTTGAGGTCGTGCAGTCTGGCGACGTGGGCGAGCGGGGCCATGTAGATGTTGAACAATGTCGGGCTAAGGGATGATCCTTGGGGTACGCCGCAGATGATCTTGGAGGCTTCGGAACGGAAAGGGGGGAGGCGGACGCTCTGGGTTCTGCCGGAGAGGAAGGAGGTGCTCCATTCCAGAGCCTTGTCTCGAAACCTTGCGTTGTGGAGGCGTGTGCGTAGGCAGACCGTGTCGAAGGCGGCTGAGGATGAGGGCCGCGATTTCTCCGTTGTCCAGCAGGGCCCTGATGTCATCGGTGGCGGCGATGAGGGCAGTTTTGGTGCTGTGGTTGCTGCGGAACCCGGACTGGGACGGGTCCAGGATGTTGTTCTCCTCGAGGTAGCGGGTCAGCTGTTTGTTGACGGTTTTCTCGATGACCTTCGCCGGGAACGGGAGCAGGGAGATGGGCCGGAAGTTCTTGTGGTCCCTCGGATCTGCCTTGGGTTTCTTGAGCAAGGCGTTGATCTCGGCGTGCTTCCAGCTCTCCAGGAAGGTCGCGGTCTCGAAGGAGATGTTGATGGCCTTACGGAGATGGGGTGCGATGGTGGTGCTGGCTTTGTTGAAGATGTGGTGTGGGCACGGGTCTGACGGGGAGCCGGAGTGGATGGTGTTCATGATTTTGATGAATCGTTGATGTGAGTCCAGGTGAGCAGGGGGTCGTTGTGGATGGTGGTCGTGGGGTCTGAGGTGTCGTTGGCTGTCGTGGTGGTCTGGTTGTCGAAGCTGTCATGGATGTCTGTGATCTTGCGATGGAAGAAGGTGGCCAGGGAGTTGCACAGGTCTTGCGATGGTGAGATGTCGTTGGTGTTGGAGCTGGGGTTGGAGAGTTCCTTCACGATGTTGAAGAGCTCTTTGCTGTTGTGTGCGTTGTTGTCGAGGCGGTCCTTGAAGGAGGTCCTTTTGTCGGATCTGATGAGGTGATGGTGTTGGCGCATGGCGTTCTTGTTGGCTGCGTGGTTCTCCGGTGTCTGTTCGCGGTGCCATTTCTTCTCTAGTCTTCGGCAGGTTTGTTTGGAGGTCTGGAGGTCCGGGGAGAACCAGCTGGCATTCTTGTTGGTGCGTCTGTTGGAGGGTTTCTTGATCGGGGCGAGGTTGTTGGCGCAGTCGTTGATCCAACGCCTGAGGTTGCTGGCAGCGGGGTCGGTGGGTGGGCTTCGGGCGAGGGCGGTGTTTAGCTGGTCTTCGGTGATTTTGCTCCAGCAGCGGCGGGGGATCTGTTGGGTGCGGTGGTGCGTGGTGGGTTTCCGGAAGGTGAAGTGGATGCAGCGATGGTCGGTCCAGTGGAGTTCGGTGGTGTGGCTGAAGGAGACGTGGGAGCTTGCGGAGAAGATGGGGTCAAGCGTGTGGCCGGCGGAGTGGGTGGGCGTTGTTGTTCTCGAGGTGGAAGTTCAGGTCTCCGAGGAGGATGTAGTCCGTGGAGGCGAGGGCGTGCGTGCTGACGAAGTCGGCGATGGAGTCGCTGAACTGAGGCCGGGGTCCGGGGGGTCTGTAGATCAGAGATCCTCTGAGGGTGGTGTTGGGATCAGTGTGGATCTGGAAGTGCAGGTGTTCGGCGGTGCTGAGGGCGTCGTCGGAGTTGGTCGCGACCTTGAGGGTGGACTTGTGGATGATGGCGATTCCACCTCCTACTCCGTAGTCCCTCTCCTTTTTCCAAGGGCTGGGGGTTATTTAGTGCACCCACACCTGTCCAAAAAATGTGACACTGGTTAGGCCCACACACCTTTTCAAGGCCACAAGGTACGTTGTGCCCTTTTCTTGCTTTAAGGAGCGTGTGTAATTTTTACTCCACCCACCTTGCCCAAAGGCAGAGGATTTTTTAGTGCCTTTGGCAGCGGCAGGTGTATATTGTACCCCACTTCCTGATAATGCCTAGGAAGGGGTATTAGTTGCCTTCTAAGCCTTGCCCAAGATACTTGACATTTTTGAAGCACCACCTTGCCCTACAGTGGAGGATATTATCATGTCCCAAAAAAAAAAAAAAAAAAAAGGCATGGTACTGGACATCTGTCCTGCAGGCAAATCAAAAGCTAAAAGTCAAGAAACACGAGCAGCGACCTCTAGGATTCGGGGGAAAAAAATACTGGGCCTGGATGCAGAGAACATGTCTAAAACCAAAATAAGTTTGTTGCCAGCACTTGCATAGTATCTGGCATAGCATTCTTAAAGTGACTTGTTATCTCACCTGAGTGCTTTGGAGCCCGAAAACCGCTTACAGTACAGCGAACTTGATTCACTACATCAAAGTGGGCTGGTATTACTGTTGGCTAAAGAATACCTGCTCTCCAATGCATTGTGTAGCAATCACCAATCAATCATCTGAACTTAATAGGAAAGCTTAAACTTAAAAGGAACTTAATAGGCTCTATCTGATGCAAAGATTTTTGCATTACAGGAGCCTTGCAATAATTGAAGAGCAGGCATAAACGCATGGCACAAGGTATTTATGACTGAAATCCTACTTGGTTGTTGTGGTTGAGGAGAATCGACAGCATTCCACAGCATTACCACCCCTCTATTTTACCTCTCCATAAGTTTTAGAATCCACGTTTGGTCTTGCTGAGGTGAGATACACAAATCAAGAAACTCTCCAGACCTACAGAGAGCACAATCACAGTAAAGACTGCTTTCCTGGATGAAAACAGAACAAATTCTTCAGCTGAAATAAGTACAGGAGAACCCACCAAAGCCAGGAAAACACTCAGGGCCAGATGTATCAAAAAAATGTTTTGCAATTAACCTAATTTAGGGAACCACAAAACAGCATGCATGGAAGTGTGCAGTACACTTTCTGCGATTCCTAAGGGGTCACAAATGACCTACCTCATGAATATTAATGAGGTAGGTCGCAATTTGTGACCCCCTAGGAATCGCAAAAATCACAGGGATGGTGGCCTGCTGAGATCAGCAACCACCATATCTGTGATTGATTTTAAATAAAGCAATCTTTTTTTTTTGTAAAGCAGCCCGTTTTCCTTAAAGTTAAACGAGATGCTTTACAAAAAGAAAAATTTAAAGTTTTCTTTTCATTTTTTAAGAGCAAGCAGTGGTCTGTGGGACCATTGCCTGCTCTTAAAAATGCTTTTACAAACATTCACAAAGGGGAAGGGGTTCCCTTGGGGACCCCTTCCCATTTGCGAATGGGTTACCACCTACTTGATGTAGGTGGTAAAATGTAAATGTTTTGCAACCGCATTTACGGTCAGAAAACATTCATACATACCGATGAGATTCGGTATTAGGAAGGGACGCCCTTAACACGCCCCTTCCTAAGACCGAATCGCATACCCATTTTGCGATTCGGTAACAGGTTACCAAATCGCAAAATTGGGTTTGCTACATCGGAAAGGATAATGTTACTTACCCAATAAGCATCTCTTCTTGGCATGTACAGCTGTAGATTCACATGCTTTGCATACTCCTGCCATCTAGTGATGGGTCCGGATGTTTGCAAGTTGTTTTTCTTCAAAGAAGTCTTTCCAGTCACGAGGTAGGTGACTCCTCCTTTCGGTGATAGTGCGCATGGGCATCGACTCCATTGTTAGATTGTTTTCCCGCAGAGGGTGAGAATGGAGTTAGTAGTAAAGAATTGAGATGTCCATGAGTATGTATGTATAATATAAGAGAGAACTGCAGCAGCTACAGGTACCCGGGGAGGCGGGTGGGCGCATGTGAATCTACAGCTGTACATGCCAAGAACAGATGCTTACTGGGTAAGTAACATTATCCGTTCGAGGCATGTGAGCTGTAGATCACATGCTTTGCATAGATTATACAGCAGTATTCTCCCAAAGCGGTGGCTAACCTGTAGCTGTTGGAGTTGTCTGAAAAAGTGTTCCAAGTACTGCTTGGCCCACATTAGCTTGTTGTCTTGCTAACACATCTACACAATAAAGCTTGGTGAATGTGTGTGATGTAGACCATGTTGCAGCTTTACAAATGTCAACTATGGGGATGTTTCTTAAGAAAGCCATGTGAGAAGTCGGCCTGGCATATGCTGTCCACTAGTTATAGTGGGCACCTTGCACCAGTCCAGACGACCCTTATTGATGATAGGTTTAAAGACAACCTTGATTGAAAGCTATCCTAGTGGTAGCTATGGAGAGCAGCCTTCAGGCTAAGTCTTGAAGGAGTGTAAAGCAGCTTGGTTTACCAGATTATAACCTCTTGAATAACTAAATGAAAGGAGAACCACACAAGGTATATATATAAAATATATGTATTTATTTCTAAACACTAACTACTAATCTCTTTATGAGATTAGAGTTCAAGATACACAATATCACAGTATTAAAACGACAGTAAATAGCACAATAAACACTGGGCCCCAGGGGGGGACCAAACCATATATTAAGAAAGTGGTATAAGAACCACGACTTGACTAGACACAGTGCCTAGAGCACTTAGAATAGCTGGGACCCCAAGGAACCACCCAAGGTAGTGACACAGGAGACCCACGGGGGACGTGTGCAGTGTGAGAACACAGCCGCGAGCGCCGTAGGATTCAATGCGGAAAGTCGCGGTTGGAATTTTAAAGATAAAGGACACTTAGGAGAGGACTTTCAGCAAACCCCTTTAGACTTAAGGGGTTCTAGGGCCAACACCCACGTGAGCACCGGAGTACTCGAGTTACCTCACCCAGGGAAGCCGGGTGCATAGGTGTCAAAGGGTGTCGGGAATCATCGTCGTTTTCAATGGCGATCTGCTGCAAAGCGCTGCTGCCGTGAAGGAGAAAAGTGTCCGGTGTGATCCAAGCCTGGATCGAAGATGTGAAGAACCTCAAAGCAGAGGGGACAGAGTCTGGGTCACTAGCCAGTGACCAGGAGCGGAGCAATCAAATGCCCACCGATGTCGGGTGCTTCAGGTGCGAAGAGGTGAAGCTTGACTCTGCAGCCGCGGGGTCCCGGAGACGTCGACGACGACCAGGAGCCGGATTCGAGCTGTCCCACGAAGGATGTCGAGTGCTGGGGTGTCGGTGATCGGATTGACCACAACAAGCCTTGGCAACAGCAACCCACGCAGGAAGAGAAAAGATGCTTCTGTGCGGACCAGCAAGGTCCTGGGGACTCCCCAAGCGATGGAGAGTCAGGGCACGTCTGGAGCAACCAGGGAAGCCCAATCAAAGTTAGAGTTCCCTTCTTGGGGACCCACAGGTCAACGGACCAGGGATCGCGAAGGGACCTCGAGAGGAATCACAAAATGGCGGCCCACGGAACACTCGTTGAGTGTAGGCCTGCAATCTTCGGTGCAATTACTGCTCGGGGTCAGGGCTACAAGTAACCCAAAGCTCAGCCTCAGGGGTCGCCTGAAAGCTGATGCTTCTGCAAATGGTTGTGGTGTCCAGGGGTTCGGGTTGCACGGTCTCCACGAGGGATTCGGGCCTCAGACTTGCTGTGGGCACAGATCGACCTCAGAGACCTCGGAAAACCCACCTCCTGTGTGTCAATATTCTTCGGAGTCCGCAGGAGCTTCGGAGATGCCAACCGGTGAGTTGTGTTAAAGGTGCCTGCCTTGCAGGGGAGTAACTCCTTTACTCCAAGGGAGATTCTTCAGTCATCCAGCGTAGTGTAGATCGTCGAAGTACTTGGTTTCTGGTAACAGAGTTTAGTACAGGTGTAATCTAAAGTCCTGTAGTCAGGGTTTCCAACTTTATACCCAAGGAAGGGGTGGGACAAACTCTGGGGACCCACCTATAGGAGGGTCAGGAAAGAGGGGTGGCTACACCCATTTCCTTTGTCCAGTTTCGCGCCAGAGCAGGGGCTGTGTGCCCCTGCAACCGGTTTGAGCTGGACCATGCACAGGGACACCAAATGTGCCCCCAGTGCAGACTTCAAAGCACTCTGAGAGTGCACCCACCCAGCCCCAATACACTAAAGCCTGTCTGGGAGGTGGTCACACCTCCCTGTGACAGGAAACCTATTGTCCAGGCCTCCCCTGCCGGAGTTTCGTCCAGCAGCAGGAGGGCAGACTCGTGTCTGTGGCTGCAGCATCCATTTTGTGATGCCAGGGTTCTGTTAAGCTGGTACCGGGTGTACCGGTGGTGCCATGTTGCTCCCTCTAGAAGGGAGGAATCATACCTCCTACCCCAGTACTGGGGTGGAGGTATGATTCCAAGGTGTTTGACACCAAACACAACAGTTTTCCATGCAGCCATTCTCAAGTTAGCATTTACCGCGGGTTATAATGCACTTAAGAGTATATGGTCTGGCTGCATCACAAACAACCCCGGAATGAGGATTCCGAAAGCTGCAGAGGGGCTCTGCTCATGCATGGGCACCCTCTCACATGAAACCCAGCACCCTGCCTTCAGGATTGTTAAGGCCTGCCATAGGGGTGACTGATAGGTTTACATGTGCAGTGATATGGAGAGATATAGGGAACCTATATCTCAGTAAGGGTGGATACACCACCTTACACAGGCTGCTGTAGCAGACCTGTTGTGTCATTTTAAAAGGCTTCCCAGGGGTGGCACAATACATGCTGCAGCCCCTGGTAGGCCTCTGGGGTACGTATGCCCTGGGTACATAGTATACCATATACTAGGGACTCACAAGGGTACCCCAGAATCCAATCTGGAGTGTACCTAAAGTACATACAATCAATTTAGAGTAGAAAGCAGATAGACTGGGGTCCTGATTAGCAGGGCCTCAGTCTGGCTAAGTCGAAAAACAGTGAAACATCAGCCAAAAGTGGGGGTAACTATACGAAGCAGATCCTACTCTCCTACACAACCCCCCAAACGTAAGGACATTAAACTAACCTTGACCAGTTGAGTCTTCATGTTCTAAGTGGAAATATCTGGAGAGTCCATCTGCATTGGCATGGTTACACCCAGGTCTATGTTCCACTGTATAGTCCATCCCCTGTAGGGAAATGGACCACCTCAAAAGTTTGAGGTTTTCACCCTTCATCTGTTTTAGCCATAAGAGGGGCTTGTGGTCTGTCTGAACAATGAAGTGAGTGCCAAACAAGTATGGCCTCAGCTTCTTCAAGGCCCAAACCACAGCAAAGGCCTCCCTCTCAATGGCTGACCAAAGTTTCTCTCTGGGGGTCAACCTTCTGCTAATAAAAGCTACTGGCTGATCCTGACCTTCATCATTCAATTGTGATAACACAGCCCCTACCCCCAACTCAGATGCATCTGTTTGGACAATGAATTGCTTGGAGTAATCAGGACTTTGCAGAATGGGAGCAGTGCACATGGCCTGCTTCAGGTCATCAAATGCCTTTTGACAGCTAACTGTCCACTGAACTTTCTTTGGCATTCTTTTAGAAGTTAAGTCATTCAAAGGGGTCACTATGGATCCATACCCTTTGACAAATCTTCTATAGTACCCAGTCAGGCCCAAGAAGGCTCTGACCTGAGTCTGGGTGGTTGGAGCAACCCAGTCCATGATGGTCTGGATTTTGCTCTGCAATGGTTGAACCTGGCCTCCACCCACACGGTGGCCCAGGTACACAACCTGACTCTGCCCTATCTGGCACTTAGTGGCCTTGATAGTGAGGCCTGCCTTTTGCAGGGCCTCCAGAACATTTCTCAGGTGGACCAGGTGATCCTCCCAGGTGGAGCTAAAGACAGCAATATCATCTAGATATGCTGCACTATAGGCTTCCAGGCCTGTAAGGACTTTGTTCACCAACCTTTGAAAAGTGGCAGGTGCATTTTTCAAACCAAAGGGCATCACCACAAATTGGTAGTGCCCACTAGGGGTAGAAAATGCTGTTTTGGCTTTTGCATCTTCAGCTAGTCGGATTTGCCAGTAGCCAGCTGTCCGGTCAAATGTGCTGAGAAACTTGGCTGAGGCCAAAGTGTCTATGAGCTCATCTGCCCTAGGGATTGGATGGGCATCAGTCCTAGTGACTGCATTGAGACCTCTGTAGTCTCCACAAAACCTCATCTCTCTCTTACCACCCTGGGTGTGAGGTTTAGGCACTAAGACTACTGGACTAGCCCAAGGGCTATCTGAGGGTTCAATCACACCCAACTCCAACATCTTCTGGACTTCCGTTCTGATGCAGTCCCTGACATGGTCAGGTTGCCTGTAAATCTTATTTTTAACAGGCAGACTGTCCCCAGTGTCCACTTCATGAGTGCACCAGGTAGTCTGACTTGGAGTCAGAGAGAACATATGTCTGAACTGAGTGAGAACCTTTCTGCAATCAGTTTGCTGCTGGTCAGTGAGGCTGCCTGTCAAGGCTACACCATCTACAGATCCATCATCAGGGTTCTGAGAGAGCAGGCCAGGGAGTGGATCATTCTCTTCCTCCTGTCCCTCATCAGTAGCCATGAGCAAGCCCATGTCTGCCCTGTCAACATATGGTTTCAGTCTGTTGACATGGAGCACCCTGTGGGGGCTCCTGGGAGTTCCAAGGTCCACCAGATAGGTAACCTCTCCCTTCTGTTCAACAATGGTATGGGGGCCACTCCACTTGTCTTGGAGGGCTGCTGGGGCCACAGGCTCCAACACCCATACTTTCTGTCCTGGCTGATAAACAGTCAACACAGCCTTTTGGTCATGCCAGGCCTTTTGTAATTCCTGGCTAGCCTCAAGGTTTTTAGTTGCCTTCTTCATGTACTCAGCCATCCGGGAGCGGAGACCAAGTACATAGTCCACAATATCCTGTTTAGGGGGTTTGAGAGGTAACTCCCATCCCTCCTTCACTAGACACAATGGACCCCTAACTGGATGTTCAAACAGAAGCTCAAATGGGCTGTAACCAACCCCCTTCTGTGGAACCTCTCTGTAGGCAAAGAGAAGGCAGGGCAAAAGTATGTCCCATCTGCGCCTAAGATTTTCTGGGAGACCTTTAATCATGCCCTTCAAGGTTTTGTTGAACCTTTCAACTAAACCATTGCATTGTGGGTGATAAGGGGTGGTAAATTTATAATTTACTCCACACTCCTTCCACATAGCAGTCAAGTAACTAGACATGAAGTTTGCACCTCTGTCTGATACTACCTCCTTAGGAAAACCCACCCTGGAAAAGATTCCCAGGAAGGCCCTTGCCACCACAGGAGCTGTGGTGGTCCTGAGGGGAATTGCTTCTGGGTACCTAGTGGCATGGTCCACCACCACCAAGATAAATCTGTGCCCAGATGCTGAGGGTAGGGATTGACATTGTTGGTCCCCTAGATCCTCAAAGGGAACCCCCACCACAGGTAGTGGTATCAGGGGGGCCTTTGTAGTGCTACCTGCCTTACCACTGGCTTGACAGGTAACACAGGAGCGACAAAACTCCTTGGTGTCTTCAGACATATGAGGCCAATGAAAGTGAGGGACAATTCTGTCCCAAGTCTTGATTTGGCCTAGGTGACCTGCCAATGGGATATCATGTGCTAAGGTCAATAGGAAGTTCCTAAACTTCAGAGGTATAACCAACCTCCTGGTGGGTCCAGGCTTGGGGTCTCTACACTCTGAGTAAAGGAGTCCATCATCCCAATAGATCCTATGGGTACCACTAGCACTCCCAGCAGCAGCTTGCTGTCTGAGGGTTCAAGAGAGGGGCAGCTCAGTTGCTCCTGGCTCAGATCTGCCCTGGAAGGGCCCCCTGTCCCCAAGAACTCAACCTGATCAGGCTCAAGCTCCTCTGGGACAGTTCCTTCTTCAGGACTGAGATCATCTCCCTCAAGAGACTGATCTGCATTCTGAGGCAGGGGGAAGACACTGCCTTAACCCTACTGCTCCTCCTCTTGGGAGGCACCTGGTCCATTCTTCCAGAATCCAGGGCCTGTTCAGTTTTAGACATTTTTGCCTGTGACCTGGTCATAGCAAACACATCTGCAGGGATGCCCAACATTTCTGCATGGGTCCTGAGTTCAACTTCAGCCCAAGCTGAACTTTCCAAATCATTTCCAAGCAAGCATTCAACAGGGAGGTCTGCACTTACCACAACCTTCTTAGGGCCAGTTACCCCTCCCCAGGAGAAATTAACAACTGCCAGGGAATGGTCTGTCCTGACATTGCTAGCATTGGTCACTTGGTACATTTCACCAAGTATGATCTGTTCAGGGGCTACAAGATCTTGTCGTCACCATTGTGACACTTGCTCCTGTGTCCCTGTATGCCAAAGCCTCTCTTCCATTAATTAAGGGCTGCTGTCTGTATTTGCCCAGATTACTGGGACACACATAGGACGACATATCCATGCCTCCATCACAGATCAGTACAGCCTGAGTTGGAACTCTGACTAGGCCAGAGTCCATCTCAGGTCCCAGGGTCAACCCTACTATACCCTTATTTGGAACACCACCACTTGGAGCTGAACTAGGGGGAACAGTAGCCTATGGGGCAATGGTGGCTGGAGTTGAGTCTTTGGTCTTGGTACAATCACTAGTCCAATGGGTTTTCTGCTTACAGATTTTACACCATGGTTTCTTTTGGCCTTTTCCTTTGTTAGATTGGGACTCCCCACCAGATGCAGATTTTTGGGGCCCTTGAGAAGACTTCTGGTCTTTACCCTTCTCCCCACCCTTATCAGAGTTCTTAGAATCTTGCTTCTTAGAGTCACCACCTTGGTTCTGAACCTTCTGCCTCACCCTGGTTCTGACCCACTTGTCTGCCTTCTGACCCAATTCTTGGGGAGAGGTCAGATCAGAGTCCACCAGGTACTGATGCACCCGTTGATTTTGACAGTTAAGGATCTGCTCTCTCATGATTAAATTATACAATCCTTTGAAATCACACAGCTTACTGCCAAGTAACCAGCCTTCCAGAGCCTTAGTAGCACAATCAACAAAGTCAACCCAGTCCTGAGTCTGTGCCTTTTGGGTATCTCTGAACTTTAACCTGTATTGTTCATTGGTTAGGCCAAACCCTTCAATCAGAGCACTCTTCAAGACCTTGTAATTATCAGCATCCTCCTCTCTAACAGTGAGGAGCTTGTCTCTACCTTTGTCTGCAAAGGAGAGCCACAAGAGTGCTGCCCACTGCTCCTGAGGGACCCTCTGTACCTTACAGGCCCTCTCTAGTGCAGTTATCCATTTGTGGATGTCATCCCCACTCTGGTAGGGAGGGACAATTTTGTTCAGGTTCCTATGGTCATGAGTATGATCTCTACCTCTAGGGACACTGCTGCTGCCACCATGGGACCCTAGTCCCAATTTCTGTTAAGCTTTCTGAAGCTCCAGGGATTCCCTGTCTAAGGCCAATTGCTCTCTCTTGATTCTTAGCTTAGCTTTCTCAAACTCAAGCAGTTGGCATTTCTTCTCATAAGAGGATGCCCTTTTATGAGAAGCAGAGGACCCTATAGAAGTACCAGAATGATTAGATTCCTGAGAAGGAGATCTTGATCTTCTTTAGTAGACTATTAACCCTTCCAGGTGGGGTAAAGAGAACCCCATTGGGGTCTCCTTCCTCACCTTCAGGAAGAATTGGATTTTCCAGGTGGGAATCATTTTGACCCCCCTGGCCAGCATCAGAGTCTGGGTCATAGTAGTTTTCACTACCTGGCCTTTCCTCTTCTACTGCCCCACCCAACCTGCCTGCCTCATCAGACCCTGGTGTCTTTCTGAGGTCATCTAACAGCAAAGCCTCTATGAGGAGTCAAGTGCTTGCATGTCTCCCTGTTTTCAGTCTCCTAGAGGTACACATTTCTCAATTCCTGGAATGTGAGATTGTCATACCTAGTGAGCAAGGAGTCACTGACTTCAGGCCTTGAAGACATTCTAGTGTGGTGTATGCACCTACCTACTCTAGTGGGAACTGAAACTCTCTTGAGTTGTAGAAAGGGTGAACTAAGCCCTTGACACACAACTCTAAGTTCAGTAGAACTTACTGTATTCTAAACTTGATTTATATGTACCTATAGTGGTTTTCAGTTAGTCACTTCAAAGAGATTATCTGGTAAAGCAATAGCAAGCTTGAATCCAACCGCTGCACACCAATGTGAGAAGTTGGCCTGGCATATGCTGTCCACTAGTTATAGTGGGCACCTTGCACCAGTCCAAACGACCCTTATTGATGATAGGTTTAAAGACAACCTTGATTGAAAGCTATCCTAGTGGTAGCTATGGAGAGCAGCCTTCAGGCTAAGTCTTGAAGCAGTGTAAAGCTGCTTGGTTTACCAGATTATAACCTCTTGAATAACTAAATGAAAGGAGAACCACACAAGGTATATATATATAAAATATATGTATTTATTTCTAAACACTAACTACTAATCTCTTTATGAGATTAGAGTTCAAGATACACAATATCACAGTATTAAAACGACAGTAAATAGCACAATATACACTGGGCACCGGCTTCTTCACCGTCCGCCCTCTTCCACCAAGATGTCAACAGGCCCATAACGTTAATTAGGCCCATAACGTTAATTAAGCCCCTCCCGTTAAGAACCTAGCGCCAGATAAACTTTTTACCAAGCACTCTATCACAAACTGCAGGTTCAATAAAACCTATTTGTTATTCTAATGAAAGGCAAGTCTTACTTTTCCCGAACATCAGGTGATCTCCCGCACAGGGCAAACGCTGTTCTGGTTTTGAGCACAAATCTCACCCAATTAGATAGTTTTGTCTCAAATAATTATGGGGAAATTACAATTCCTCAAAAAATGTATCTGAAATTGCCAGAAAAATGCAATTACAAAACCCCCAAAGACATGTTCACCCACTCCCAACCCCACCCGCATTTACAAAAGTTGCACACCAAAAAAAGCCCAGAAAATGTATTGTAAATATAATTACCCCCAAAATAACCCCGAAGGCTGCAACGGGCCCAAATTTGTCTAAAAACCAGCCAATTGGTGTGCTGATCCGGTAAGTATTACTGGGGCCAATGACACGATGGCCAGGTGATGTCTCAATAGGGTTGTTTTTTTACAAGGGGACCCCCAAAAAATTGGTCAGGGACCTTTGGGTGTAGTGGCTCCTAACAGAATTAGAGGTAAGGAATAATATAGACATACAATGAGGTCTATATAAGAGTCTTTTAATGTCTTTATATTAAGGAAAAATCACGCACACAGAACATACAAGTGGGGACACATTTGTTGTGAAAAATAAAAGCAAAAGAAGGCGGCTCAGGCATTTACAGGGACTTGGATTTAAATGTACAATCGTCCACGCAAATACAAAGAGCAACACCATACCACAATACAATGAGCAATTATGAAAGTGTCAAGGTGTACAGAGTCGACGATGTTTCGATCCCATTTAACTTGATACCGGGATCATCATCAGGACATAAGATTATATGCCTGAGACTAATGCCTGTGAACAGTTCTGAATGTCCAAAAATAGAGGACCCAGATATTAGCTAGTTTAATCTGACACTCCAGTGAGTGCTGGAGTATCTGGGGGGGTTCCCCGAGGGAACAGATTCCCTTTGAATGTGCTGTGCGATCTGTGGCGGTTCCTCGGTGCGTCTATGCCGGAACTTCGGGGGGAGTCCAACATAGACGCACCGAGGACCCGCCACGGGAGTGTCGGATGAGCTTTGTACCATCGTCCCCAGCCTGGGTACATGCGAATGATCACACCATACATGGAGCTTGGTATTGCACGTCTATATTCATTAGCGTATAACTGAACATTCTATATCATGAATTCTAACACCCACGCACTTAACGTCACTGTTCTATGAAGTCCGTCAGAAACCAAAAGGGTCCCATCATCTCTAACTCACAACACATTACATCTCCCACTTTGTTAAATAAAAAGTAAAGATAATACCTTTATACATCACAACTCTTCAAAAAGTCGTTTCGGTGCTTGAATCAATCACCCAGATCTGGTCATGTCAGGTTGTGGAAATACAGGAGAAGTGTCCGTGGCGTGACAGAGACACTTGTACGGTCACTGGGCTGTCTGGATTCTCAGGTGGATAAGTCTCACTTCTGACACCTGGAGCTCGGGGAAGGTCGTGGTAGGTACTTAAATTGCAAAGAATCTCGCGTAATGGATTTCCAGGACAGTGAGCAGTCCTTTACTAGTCACAACCCTCAGCGGCGTCTATCCGCATAGATCTTCATTTTGGGTTTGTGAGACAAGTCAGTAGTGCGAAGTTTATCAATGTCAATAGATCTCTCTCACTGGTCCACTGTGGCAGTCTGGTTCCTATGGCTCTACCAAACATTAGGGAGGCAGGGCTTTCACCCGTGGTAGGATGAGGAGTTGACCTGCATTCCGCGAGGAGTAGACTAAAGAACTGTTTTGAGTTCAAGCTTTTCAAGCACAGTGCGCTGAACGATCTTCCTGTGAGTGCTCATAAATCTCTCAACCACTCCATTCAGCTGTGGCCAGAGAGGTGTGCTTTTCTGATGCTTGATATTTAGAGGAGTGAGAAAATCTTTAAAAATTCTTGACTACTGAAAGGCAGGCCATTGTCAGATTTAAAAATCGATGAAACACTTAATGGTGCAAAAATGCTTTCTAATCTCTCAAGGACTGCCATGAGTAGTTGACAACAGATCTTTCATAAGGGGATAACGGGAGTATTCATCAACAATAACTAGTAAAGGGGTACGAAGAAATCAATTGCAATCTTCTCCCATGCATGATTTGGAAGATCAGACATGTTTAACGGAAGCAGGGTTGTCTTGGATGACATGCAGTTGCACTAATGACATGCCTTTAACTCTTTTATCAAGACGAGCGAACTACACTCTGTCCCATAGAGCTCGTTTGATAGCAACAACTCCACCTTGTCCCTCATGAGCCAGTTTAATAACTTGTTGCCTCAGACTCTGGGGTATGACAATCTTCGACCAACATGAGATGATAGGGTAACAAAGTTATTCCTGCACATTTTTGAATTTCTGGTATTCAAGGTCATGATGAAGAGGTTGAATATGTTTTCGCCATGATTGATGTGTAACAATGTCTTTGAGTATCAGCAAATCTCAGTCAGTGCTCGTGGCAGCAATGATTGCTTCACAATTGCTTGGCAGGTCGGGTACTGGATTTCACAATGAAGTTAACATAAGCATCAGCTGCTTTAGAAGTAGTGCCATGACACTGTATTGGCACTCTTGAGAAGAAGTCAGCAGAGTTTTGATCTTTCCCTGGACAATACACAATGTATAATCATACTCCTGCAATCGCAACCCCCACCTCTCAATGGGAGGGGCATCTTGGCTTTAGGATTGCTGAAAACAGTGAACAGTGTTTGGTGGTCAGTGAGGAATGTGAAGTGCTTTCCATACAAGAACACATGAAAATGCTCACGAGTCCACACCACAGAGAAGCTTTCTTTTTCAGGTTGTGAATAGGCACGTTCTGTTGATGACAAACTTCGGCTAGCATAAGCCACAATGTGTCTGAGGGGAACTGGGATGTCCAGGGTGCTGGGCAAGGATGGCACCAAACCCAATGGGCTTGCATCAACAACAACCTGTCTAATTTCAGATCAAATTATGCCATTTCACTGGCGTTCTCAATTGCATGCTTGATTTTCTTGAAGCTTTGCTCACATTCACTTGACCATCGAAATGGGACAATTTGTTTCGTTAAGTCTCTCAATGAGGCACTTACAATGACAAAGTCACATACATACCTTGAACAGTAACTGGCCATACCAAGGAAGGAACGCAGCATAGTTACATCTTGTGGGGGTTAAGTGGATGACACAGCTTGTACTTTAGTTGGATCCGGAGTCACTCCCCAATCAGAAAGATATGACCAAAGATCTTGAGTTTGGCTTGATGAAACTCACACTTCGCCGCATTTAAAGTGAGACCAGCAAGTATACGACACACTTGTGTAAGAGCATCATCATATTCCTTTTGTGTGGCCCCAAAAACTAGTATGTCATCACTGTAATTGAAAGCATTTGTGACTTGCTATATTATGCGCTGAAATAACATCCTGAAAAAGTTTTGCAGCTGAGGACACTCCGAAACTTAGCTTTTTATATCTAAATAAACTAACATGAGTAGAAAATATGGTAATGTACTTGCAATTTTCTTCCAGTTCGAGCTGGTAATACCCTTTGTTCAAATCAAGGTGGGAAAAGACTTTAGCTGCGTAATCATGTCATCAATGTGCAGACCTGGATGTCGCTCTCTTTCAATCGCTTTGTCTGCTTGGAGCATATCAACGCAGATGTGCACGGCTCCTCCACTATCATTTTTCACCACTACCAGTATGGGTGATACCCATGGCGTTGGACCAGTGGATCCCTCAATGATGTCGTGCTTTAAGAGTGTCTCAAGTACTTTCTCAACAGCCTCTAGTAAATGAAATGCAATTCGGCAAGTTCGCCAAGCAACAGGACGGATGTCCTCATTTATGTGAAATTTCACTTTCATAGTCTTAAGTCTTCCTAGTCCATGAAACAAGGATGGAAACTGATCTTAAGTCTTCCTAGTCCATGAAACAAGGATGGAAACTGATTCAATATCTCATGGCAGGCATTGATACTGTAGTTTACAAACATCAGCCCCATGTCAGCAGCAGTACTGAAACTGGGCAAACATGCGCTCGAAGTGCCTGACAAGACATGAATTGGTGCTTATACTTTCATCTTTTTATGCTTTACAGTTGCTTTGACTGAACATTGGCTTTGCAGTGGCGTTGAAACAGCCCACGTAAACACTTTGGTTTTCAACAGGGTTTGACGGGGTTCTGGAGACAGTTCATTGTACTTTTCCACTTGCATAATGTTTATCGACAAACTACTGTCTATGATAAAAGGTATGGGGCACCCATTCACTTTCACAGTGATGTTCGGACAGTGTCCAAATGAATTTCGCCTTTTCACTTGTCAACCAAGCTTCGGACGGAATTCTTCCTAGCACAAAGCTACTCCTACATGTGCTCATTGTTCAGCAGTCCATATTGACATTGCACACCCATCTGCCTCACTGTCGCTTGACAATGACTGTGACAAACTTTTGGACAAGGAATTTGACGACAATCAACATCGTTCAGTTACTACTTGCCTCAACTGGTGTGGTCGCTTAGCCTTGAGGGTGCGCGTAGAGCATTCAGTCTGGAACATTCTGGTATCCATTTTGTTTTCTCAACGTTTAACACTTGATCTTTCCTCCATTTTGTTTTCTCGACACTACGCACTTGATCTCTCCCTCGCTTTGCAAACCGTTACAAAATGGTTCTCTTTCCCACAGCCTTGGCATATCTGTACAATGAAAGTACATTTACCTTAATGTGGAAAGGAAAATCCACATTAAAAACACAATTTTTTTTTCTTTGGAGACATTACCTTATGGCCTTCTACCTTGTATTTCAACTTACTTTTCACACACTGCATTGATTAATTTTGGGCCGTTACGGCCTCCATGTTAGCCACTGATCTGTCAGCTCTTTCTTTCATTCTGGAATCTATGAGTATTCGCTCCAAGCGGAGTGTCTCTTTCTGCATACGTCGTCTGAAGGAATCGGAGAGACAACCATCTATTACTCCGAGGAGCATGGCCTCTTCATCATTGAACTCGTTGAACTTGCAATGATTGATGAGCGAGCAAATAAAGTCTTTCTACAGACTCATCCATTGTTTCACCAGCTCTCTGCCTTTCCTAACTGAAAATGTAGCTTTCATAGTCTACATTCGGCATTGGCTTGAACTTGGCACTGAACGCCTATTTGATTTAACAGTATGTCACTTAATGACCTTGTGGTATTTTGTTTATCACTTCTCTTACTTCTTCACATGCCAAAGTCTTCAGATATTTAGTGATTTTGTGTAATTTACTTCTTTCAGCACATCAATGAAATCAAAGGATTCGATCCAGGCAACCATTTGTCGCCAATGTTTTGCTTTTTAGCGGTATCGAAGGGAGCTGGTGGTTTTAGGAATGCAGAAGCATCATAACCTGTGGAACTTTCTGCTGTCGGGAGCAGAGCTGGCTCCGACAGCGTCTGTTGCCCTCTTGTACTGGCATCTTGGTCAAGCACTAGTCGTGAGAGGACATTTGAATCGCTGTGCCCTCTCTCTGGTTGGAAGGGACTGTCTTCTTCTTTGGCGCGACTAGCTGCTTTGTTTCTTGCACGAGTTCTTCACCCTTCTTACCTCTTTGCACAGTATCTGGTTTCTTCTGCCCTTAGCGTTTCTTTGCATCAGAAATGTTTCCGCTATGAGCACTTCCTGTACCTGGTTGTCGCTGCCTTTAGCGTGGTCATACTATACGAATGATGGCTCTGTGTCAGGTTGTGGGGCAGTATCTCTTGTCTCCACGGTACCAGCAAATTTCTAGCCAACGACAAACTTTCTGTAAGGCTTTCACTTTCTTCGCAGCGTTACACTGGCTGGAGTGGTGCTTCGACTCCACACACACCAACCATAGATTTTCACTTCGACTGAGGCACACATGGAACGAACAAGACGTTTGCTGGACCATGCAAACTCTCTGGAAGAGCTCTCTCGGTTCTTCGGGTCGATGGGTTTACTCAATCCCCTATGTCATTGCCAGTTGTAGCATCCTCCCCATCCTGGGTACATGTGAATGATCACGCCACACACGGAGCTTGGTATTATACATCTTTATTCATCAGTGTATAACCGTTAACTGAACGTTCTATATCATGGATTCTGTCACCCACACACTTACGTCACTGTTCTACGGAGTCCGTCAGGAACCAAAAGGATCCCATCATCTCTAACTTGCAAGACACTTAATCCTTAGCAGGAGAACAATAAAGGGCATCCGGTGCCCAACGGCATGAACCCTAGGTGAGTGTTTGAAGAAGGGAATGCAAGATTGGAAGGAGAACACGGACATCTACACTACTGGTGAAAGTGGTGTAGAGAGAGAAAAGGAATGGGGGACCTGGCTTGACGGGCCATCACGGCAACAGCTCTCTTATTAGGCTCAGAGCTAAACCCATGCTATCCAAAAGCATCTGGCGTCAAATGTGAAAAACTTGACAGAGAAGCGTCCCTGGGAGTATGGCCAGCTACAAAAAGGGGAGAGGTGATCGATCGGAGGAGTAAAGTCAAGAGTAACTGTACTATGGAAAGCCGGCTGCGGGACCTGGATCAGCCCTCATATCCCTCTCCACTAACCAGGAGGGCTCCTGCAAAGAGAATGTCCGCTGTGCTAGCCTAGAGTTGATGGGAGTTGGGCTGCCGGAGTATGGCCAAACAACAGCAAAGAAGTCTAGGCAGTTGCAAAAGGTGAGTCGGCACAGTAAGAAATTGCACTGCAGGACACAAGTCGGTCTTTGCAGGACTGCAGTTGAACAAAAGCTAAGCAACACATCGTGCCCTGCTAGCGGCCTTAGGAGCATAGTTCAACAAACGGATGGCAGAGATGGGCTAATGCCACGGCCCGACTGTCAGCACTGGAACAGCACTTTGGGCATGCGTATCTGCATCAGATGCCGGGCAGGGTTGATTCAGCTGCAGCCCCTCAAGAATCTTTAAGCGCTCACATTAACAAGAATTAAGACTGAGCTAAGGCCTCGTAGCGGCCAGTACTCTGGTTAACTATACACGCAGAGATGGAAGCGGAGGAGTTGAACATTTGTTGGAGTGCTAATTTCCTTGGTGTCGACACACCCAGGATAGAGACTGAAGAGCATAATGTGGAAGGCTGAAATCACAAGCAATTTGAGAACATCTGCTGACAAGCCAAGGGTGAATGCGCTCCTTGAGGGTACACAGGACATCAAAAACACAAATACACTCTTCCTTACAGCTTTTTTGGCATAATTTGTTACTGATTGCATTGATGTCAGTTCACCTGGCACTGGTTGCATGTGCCCTTTCAAAGCCTCAGCAGTTGATAGTTGGGCCATGAATGTACCAATGATTTTAGAGGAACATCATCGCCTGTCCATAGCACTCCTGCTCAGAGTAACTAGTCTGCCCTCCTGAGGAGTGGATCTCTCATTCACCAGAAAAAGCGCGCCCAAATAGTCAGTGTACCATGCAGTGGTGTGGCTCTGCTGCTTCATCTATTTCTGAATGGGCAGGTTAAGAAACCCCAGGAGAGGCAATGTCAGGGCAAGATGATGCTGAACCCCCACTACTGATTGAACCCTCAAGTCAAGATAAACTGGATTTTAGCTTATAATTGCAGACATGCATATCACACTTGAAAGCAAGGTGGAAACAGTGGCGGCGGACTTTGTAATTCTGAGGGAAAATTCAAAGGAAGCTCACTGGTAAAGTACACAACAGTGAGGTGATTAATTCAGAGTTGCATTCCCAAACAGCAGAACTCAAAAAACAAATATACGAACTAACAGAACGTGTAAAGTTTCACGAAGGATGGGCGGAAGAAGCAGATGTCTGGGTGAGATGCATTCATTTGAATTGTGGGCTCACCAGAGGTTATTGAGGGATACACAATACACTGAAGCATGGTTCCATAGGGAAGCCTCTTTACAGGGGTTATCTCCTGACTTTAGAGTGGAGGGTGCACAAAGTGCTGGCCAGGCATCCACCCCTGGAGACACCGAGATTCACAGTGACCAAGATGCTTAACCACAAAGACACAATTTTACATGCTACAAAGATAATGGGCCACTTCCACAAAGAAAAAAACTCATATCCTGATGTTTAATGATTACACACTTGCAGTGCATTATAAGAGACCAACTTTCATGCAAGTAAAGAAGAGGTTAAGAACTCAATATTAAATTCACACTGATGCTTCCAGAGAATAATCTCTAACCAGCAATTGCATTTCTTCACAGAGCCTTAAACGGTGTGGGACTCGGCTGAACAATTTGAAGTATAAAGGGGTAATGCAGGCAGCTAAAGCAAGGAAGCCTTGCCACACACCTAGAAGTTACTATCTGGGACGCCTTAGCAGCTAAAAAAACCCTATGCCCTTGCATGTGCAGGAAGGCTATAAGGATGTCTTAATCACTGCATCTGCCATGAAATAACCAGCATCGACCACAAACATTCACAGAATCTACAACATCAGAAGAATCGTCCCACACAGATGGACACAATGGATACAAAGTCTCCTCCGGCGGTCATCACACATAAGGCAGGCAATTACATTAAAACATGTGGGGTGGTAGTTGCTGAAACTTAGAACCACTGCCTTACGATTCAAGGTAGCAAAGTAAGTGGTGGCTATTGGACAATACAGTAAGTAATGTACAACTGTATCACAGATTGTCTATTAGCCATGGGTATTATTGCCCCATCCAACCCCCCCCGCCCAGGAGATTTTTGCAAATGGTAAATTGTGTGCTAAAGAACGCTGATGTAGCCATAACTTATTGTTTATAGAACAGGTTAAATGATTTGGTAAACATAAAATGGGTCGCTACAGCTCAAAGGGCATGAAGCATCAGTCCTTCCCCTCATTTCCACAACTCGAGCTCAGTACTGGTGAGTTGAGGTATATGACGTGTTATTATCTTAAACAGTAACTTGGATGGAATGGGAATATGTCAGTCTCTCCTGGGAGGATGTGGGGTGCAAATTTAAGGCAAAGAAAGGGTCGGGCACCATTCTTCACACCTAGGCTGTCCTGTTTTCAGTGTTAATTTTTGGTGGATTTCAGTGTTGTTTTCTTAGTGTTTTCCAAACCTTATGAAATCAGTGCTTATCAGTGGTTTTTCAACTGCCTAACCACCAAAACAGATAAAAACTGTGTTTTTCAAAAGTTTTCAAAACATGTTTTTTTGTCCAGTGGACTTATGTTAGACTGCTTTAAGCATATAAAGTATGTGTACTGCACTCACATCTCATTACCTATCTCATGTCTCATTACTTCCCACACTCACTGTCAGGACTCTAGTTTACAGGAATATTAATAGATTAAAAACGTAGGAGTTAGACTCAAATGGTTTAATAAAAAAATCTGGGGCACAGTTAGGGATCATTCACCTATTCCTTACTGAATATTATGCCACAGTAGGGGTGCTCAACCCTGCCCACAACATAATACTTTGTAAAGTGTAAACAATTTAGAAGTACACCAGAATAATTTGTAGCCCTGCATTCTAAGCCACCTTAAAAGTGATGCTTTAAGCATGCTCACCAATGAGTTTCTGCACTCTTTGCCTGACTACATTAAGGTGGTGCATCTGCTGTGTAGACATTCATTCAGACATTTCACCAATCAGTGAAATAATTAGACACGGTCAAAAGATCAAATATGATTTAGATTTTACAGGGTTCGACAGTGTAGAAAATAATGAGATCAGACCTAAAACATGCTTCTAAACCCTGCAACTTGATTCAAGCACACAAAGCAGGAGGAAACAAAAGTAAGAAGCAACAATACTTTAGAGACATCCATAAGCAACAGAAATACCACAGAATAATATTAGGCCAGTCTTTCTAGCTGCTACCTTGCATAAAGAAGTTATACAGTGGTGGCCCCTTTAGGAAGAAAATAAAATGAATCATTCGCTCTCACTTTCCTTTCTTTGCATGGCAATTTATTTTTCGGTTGTGCTGGCGTTTATCTGTTTACACTCATGAGGGCTGGTTCCCTTTTGGTGGGATTTTATCAGTTATTAAAGGTTTAAACTTAAAACAGGATAGTCTATTCACTCTCTATTTCGATTCTGGACTAATTATAGGATACTAACATGGAATGTCAGGGGAATTAATGCAGGAACCAAAAGATATAGGCTGGACTCATCCCTCATGACATGAAAATCCCAAAGCATATTCTTACAGGAAACATCTTGTTCTAGTGAAAGGGGCAGATTTATAGTACAGGGTACTCCGCACAGGTTCAATGTACATTAATTTGAGTGAGAGAAGGTGTCCCATTTGAGGCAGAGGAGACACTCCTGGATCCAAATGGAAGATATTTTTTAATAAAAGGTAAGCTAAATGGGTTCCCGATTGTAGGAAAAATACATGTCCGAAACACCAACTAGACAGTATTCTGGCCCACATGTTCAAGAGCTCTGAAAGAATAGTAACATGTGCCCTGGATTCTGGGTGATGAATTTAACAGTTTTCTTGATGACACATTAAATAGGTCGCTCCTGCCACTTCTGCAACAACCAGCTAAATTTAGTGGTAAAGAACTGCACCCATGGATTACCTATTGAGATTTGGTAGATACCTGTAGAGCAGTAATGCAGCCAAGGGGGAATATTCAATTTTTTCCGCAGCACACAACACATAGGTTCAAACAAATCGCCAAGTCTGCTCAGCCCACTTGCACACCCTAGTACCACTATCAGTATATAAAACAATCTCAGACCATAACACCCTCAGTTGGGTAGAATAGTTAACCCAATTCGCACATGGGGCATGCAAAAAACGCAATGCTAGGAGGCTCTGCATTTAGACAATCACTAAATGAACACAGTAACGTCATCATAAATACAATAGGAAAACTTTAGATTCATAATAAAGGGCATAAGCACACAGGCAACAGTGGGAGCTAAGCAAACAAATGCACAATAACTTCAGAGCCTAGAAAACACTATGCATCTGTTAGGATTGCAAACTGTAGCCCCAAGCAGCATTGAAAGAAGATCTTAAACTGGAGCAAAATATTTCAAGACAATGGAAAAGCTAAGATGCCTTGGTTATGCCACATATTTAACGAAAACTCATGAAGAGGGAGAAAAATGGAGTAACCTATTAGCTCAATTAATTAGACCACAAACAACCTGCTCCTCAACAATGGCGATCAGACATACATGGCACAGTAGCATTTATTCAATAGAGATCAAGGAGGCCGGTTTACAGTATTATAAGGTATATTATGCTTACTTAGAAGACCCTTGAGACTATCTATCTAAACACTTTTTAGGTGAAGTAATGCTCCACAGGCTATCAACCGAGATTTGTGAAACTATGGAATATCTTATCACCGAACAGGAGATTATAGAAGCATTACAAGACCAGGCTTCCAGGTAAACTCCGGGCATGGACAGGATCCTTACAGAATTTTATTCCATGTTTTCTATTAGGCTAGCATCCAAGTTACATAAAATAGTATAGTGACGGAAAGTTGAGTGGTATAAAGTGCAGAGGTGTGGAGTGACGTAGAGCGGAGTGCTGTAGAGTGCAGTGACGTAGAGTGCATTCGCATAGAGTGCAGCAGAGTAGCGTAGAGTGCAGTGGTGTGCAGAGTAGAGTGCAGCTGCATCGAGTGAAGTGACGTAGAGTTAAGTGGTGTAGGGTAGAGTACAGTGGCATAGAGTAGACTGTAATCGAGTACAGTGGCATAGAGTAGACTGTAATAGAGTACAGTGGCATAGAGTAGACTGTAATCGAGTACAGCGGCATCGAGTACAGCGGCATCGAGTACAGCGGCATCGAGCACAGCGGCATCGAGCACAGCGGCATCGAGCACAGCGGCATCGAGCACAGCGGCATCGAGCACAGCGGCCCAGGGAAGAGCGGCCCAGGGAAGAGCGGCCCAGGGAAGAGCGGCCCAGGGAAGAGCGGCCCAGGGAAGAGCGGCCCAGGGAAGAGCGGCCCAGGGAAGAGCAGCCCAGGGAAGAGCGGCCCAGGGAAGAGCGGCCCAGAGAAGAGCGGCCCAGAGAAGAGCGGCCCAGAGAAGAGCGGCCCAGAGAAGAGCGGCCCAGAGAAGAGCGGCCCAGAGAAGAGCGGCCCAGAGAAAAGTGACAGTGCATTGGCATAGAGTGCAGTGGTGTAGAAGGCAGTGGTTTAGAGTAGGGTGGCATAGAGTGCAGTGGCATAGAGTGGAGTGGGGTAGAGTGGCCTAGAGTGCAGTGGCGCAGAGTGAAGTGGCGCAGAGTGCAGTGGTGCAGGGTACAGTGTAGTTGCATACAGAAGAGTGGCGCAGGGAAGAGTGGCGCAGGGAAGAGTGGCGCAGGGAAGAGTGGCGCAGGGAAGAGTGGCGCAGGGAAGAGTGGCGCAGGGAAGAGTGGCGCAGGGAAGAGTGGCGCAGGGAAGAGTGGCGCAGGGAAGAGTGGCGCAGGGAAGAGTGGCGCAGGGAAGAGTGGCGCAGGGAAGAGTGGCGCAGGGAAGAGTGGCGCAGGGAAGAGTGGCGCAGGGAAGAGTGGCGCAGGGAAGAGTGGCGCAGGGAAGAGTGGCGCAGGGAAGAGTGGCGCAGGGAAGAGTGGCGCAGGGAAGAGTGGCGCAGGGAAGAGTGGCGCAGGGAAGAGTGGCGCAGGGAAGAGTGGCGCAGGGAAGAGTGGCGCAGGGAAGAGTGGCGCAGGGAAGAGTGGCGCAGGGAAGAGAGGCGCAGGGAAGAGCGGCGCAGGGAAGAGCGGCGCAGGGAAGAGCGGCGCAGGGAAGAGCGGCGCAGGGAAGAGCGGCGCAGGGAAGAGCGGCGCAGGGAAGAGCGGCGCAGGGAAGAGCGGCGCAGGGAAGAGCGGCGCAGGGAAGAGCGGCGCAGGGAAGAGCGGCGCAGGGAAGAGCGGCGCAGGGAAGAGCGGCGCAGGGAAGAGCGGCGCAGGGAAGAGCGGCGCAGGGAAGAGCGGCGCAGGGAAGAGCGGCGCAGGGAAGAGCGGCGCAGGGAAGAGCGGCGCAGGGAAGAGCGGCGCAGAGTGCAGTGACAGTGCATTGGCATAGAGTGCAGTGGTTTAGAGTAGAGTGGCATAGAGTGCAGTTGCATAGAGTGGAGTGGGGTAGAGTGGCGTTGAGTGCAGTGGCATAGAGTGGAGTGGGGTAGAGTGGCGTTGAGTGCAGTGGCGTAGAGTAGATTGTTTTAGAGTAGAGTGAAGTGGCGCCGAGTGCAGTGGTGCAGGGTAGAGTGCAGTGGCATAGAGTGCAGTGGCATAGAGTGCAGTGGCATAGAGTGCAGTGGCATAGAGTGCAGTGGTGCATAGTACATTTGAGTGGCATACAGTGGAATGGCGTAGCGTGGAGTGGAACAGAGTAGTGTGCACTGGCAGAGTGGATTGGCATAGAGTGCAGTGGCACATAGTGTAGTTTTACAGAGTGGCCAAGAGTGGAGTGGCATTGTGCAGAGTAGAGTGGCCTTGCCTAGACTGGAGTGCTGTACAGTGCAGTGGTAAAGAAATTAGTTGTGTAGAGTGCATTGTAATAGAGTAGAGTGGTGCAGAGTAGAGCGGCGTAGAGTTAAATGGCATAGAATGCAGCGGAGAGGAGTGGGGCAGAGTAGAGTGCAGTGGCGCAGAGTGCAGTGGAGAGGTGAAGAATAAAATGCAGTGGCGTGGAGAGGTGTACAGAAGAGTGGAATATGCATGGTTTGGTAGCACACTGCCATTACAGACAACACATTTTTTGATTGAAATGACCAATACATTTGCACAGACATACAGTTTTACTAATAAAACTAGACAGTACACAAACGATAATGTGTGAAAATGGCATCACCTAGTGTACTTATTGTTTTGATCATATAAAAGTATTTGTTTCCAACACACTTCCGAATTAACAAAACATTTGCTTTATTTGTGTTTTCCTAATTCTGATATATTTTCTGAAATATCTGCAGTTCACTTTCCTCCCCCCAGTATCCAGCAAGATTGCCACATAAATCCTCTCACTTTGAAATCAGAGAAAGAAGAGTAAACATAAAGCTCCCTTGGAAGACAAAGCCTGACATTTGACCTCGGTCTTTGAATGCACAGCAAATGTAAAAAGATAAAAAGATTTACAGGCCTGTTTACATAAAGGAGCACTTGTGGAAGGATACAAGGAGAGGTAGTGTGAAAAGGCTTTGCTCCTTGGTAGGTACAAACTCAAGCTGGACAGCCTAAAACAAATAGAGCCAGCAAATAGAAAGCCATAAAATGTGAGTTACAAACCACAAAGCCAATGGTAAGCAACGGTGGAATGCATTCCCAAGGAAGTTTTCTGAATGTCTCCAAGATGTGTTTGGCAAACCAGACAGCTGCACTGTCCGGTACGCTTCGACCCAAAAAGTGTTCCAGCCCTTTCCCAACTCCAAGATGTAATCAGAAGTAGAAATATGAGAATTTAAGAATCTTTATGTAGATTTATACAGCAATAGTTCTCTGTGTATGCATTTATTCACCTTGTAGTGGGTAATGCAAATTGATGATAAGTCGCTTAAACAAGATAACATACCAGAAATTTTTTACCACAAGCCACCATTTCAGGTTACCTCTGAGCAAAAGATACAGCGTATCTCGTGCATGGGACACTACGGACAAAATGCATCTTACATCACAGATCAGACAATTACCCTGCTTTTGGCACCCCAGTCCAAGTGCCCCGATAATGAGCATTCCTCGAGAATCGGCAGGTGCCTTTTACAACTGGGGTGAGCTTTAGCTCCACCACTAGCACCCAGGTATCTACTACAGCACCGGCTGCCTCTACACCAGCTATTGGCAGTACTGAATATCATCTGTGCTCCATTGACGTACTCTGCGAGGTGTTACAAGGACCGTCTCCTGCAGCAGCAAGCAGCGATGATGTTGCGACTCCCAGCCAGGACTAGTGGTTCCTAACATGGAGCAGTATTACTTGGCTTCACAACTTCAGTGGGTGGAGAAATGGCTGGCGGGACTGCAACTGACTGACGCTGCCACAGAGGACCCACCTTGGACTGTGGGGGACACGCTTCGCCTATTTTTGTTACTACAGGTTCCACATAAAGCTTACTGTACAAGCCTGTACATAAAATGCGCAACAACACCGTACGCGCCGGCCTTACCATTACAGGGCACACCTATTAGAGATGGTTCGGTGACTGCGGCGGAACGGTCGACCTGGCTGGTTGCGGAGGTGCAAACACTGGGTGACCTTTAACAGGACGGGGCACTTATTCCATTTGCGGAATTGGCGGAGGCAAATGAATTGCCGCCTGGCCAGTTTCTACAATATTATTCAATCCTAGCAGCGCTCAGGGGCAGATGGGGAGACATGACTTCAGAGCAGCCAACGCATCTCACTGTGCAATACCTGCACGTTATGGGTAGGGGCAGACACCACACTAGTTGGTTTGCGGAATCGGTCCGCCTCAACACGGTGGTCCCAATGACACCTGTTAGACAGAAGTGGGAAATGGATAGGGGTCGGTCATTTACGGATAAGGAATGCTCAGAAATACTGCCCAGTCCTACATACATTCCGTGCAACTCGTGCTTTAGACTTATACAACACTATATAATCCAGAGGGCCTCTCTCACTCCCGAAATATCAACAAATTTTATGGACGGACGGACGGGTCATGCCCCAGCTGTAAATGCGTGGGAGCTGATTTGTTGCACATGCTGTGGTCCTGCACCTTCCTCCATGCTTATTGGAGTCGTGTCTGCGACGTCCTGGTGACATCCACGGAACGTCAGCTAGAACACACCTGGTAGGAATGTATACTGCACCTCTACCCTAGGGGCAAGAAACTGAGAGCAACTTCCTGCTTCCTTGATTTAGGCATGCTAACCGTAAAGCATCAGATCCGCCAGCAATATAAGCATGGATTCAATTGTTTTTAGTATGGGCTAGAGCAGAAGGCAAAGCGCTCCGTGTAGAAGAAATCCAAGGCTTTCGTAAAGTGCCCAAAGCAGCGCAATGGGAGGACTTGCTGCAGGACTTCCATGGGTTATTGGAGGGTGGCGCTGGGGACTCAACCACTGCCTTCCCCATAGCAGTCATATCAGATGGGAGGGCACAATCAACAGCTCCCCCTGGAGTATGATAGACCTGAGAGGTTACCTCCCCTCTCTGTTCACATGCCTGGTATATCTTATGGCCCTGGGTCCAGAGAGCTGCTGTGTGAGGGGCGACAGTGGTGTTGTCCAGGTGATGGCAGTGCATACAAACGCGCAGAATACCCAATCACAAGCCAAAATAACACACTGGCAAAGCATACCCCACTTACTGTAAATGAGGTGCTTCCCACACCTTTCAGACCTACATCACTTTTAAAAAGGCCTGACAAAACGTACTATGTATGTAATGTCGCACATCACACCCGCATTGTTACTACAGTATTGTGTAAATTCAAGGAGGAACAACAACCCTAATGTGATCGTATTAGTATGCTCAGAAGTTCTTGTTACTCATGTTTAAATCTGTTGCACAATTGTCTAATGGGTGGTATATGCAAAGCTAAGGCTGTTAGACTTCAGATAGAACCACCAATAATCTTACTGCTGTAATGCACTGCATGATCAGCTGGGGAAAAGGGGACAACATGACTGTTATAATTAGTGCTTGCACATCAAGACTGTTGAGCTCCTGTAAAATTGCACAAATGATATATATGTAACATGTAAGCAGGTGCTAGTTAACAAAAAACTCAAACAGATGTTATAAAAAAAAAAAAAATGAGGGCTTAAGGAAAGCATATCAGATCTGCACAAACATTAGCGATTCACTTAAAACAAATAATCGGTCTTGATTTCACATAAAAGTGCATGATTCAAGTAAGCCAATCAGACACTATGATTAATCAACATAAGTACAATTGGAAGTAATGCAATAAAATATCTCAAGTCAGCAATTTCAGATCGCATCATTACCAGTAAAACTAAAAATGATGCCATAACAAATATGAAGAGGTGATAAGAGTCATCCTTGTCCCCCAAACTACCGCAACAAACAGGAAAACTAAAGCGAAACCAGGCCACAAGTTTGCTGTATTCAGAATGGGTATAGCATTAAGAAGCATTATCCAATGTAATCAATGACCATTTAGCCGTAAAGCAAAATTCTCTTAAAACTGGTCAAGCTTTCAATTTTGCATTTCAAATATAATCCACTGCATGGGACTTCATAATCCGGATATACTCCGTCAACATAGATCATGGGTGCCAATGACAATCAAAATTGGAAACTGCATTAATACATTAGGTTAAATTCAGAACAACAGGGGCTCTAATATCCTCCCTAAAAATCACAAAACAAATTGTATGCACTAAACTCAACCTGCTCTGCTGTCGTTCAGGTAACTACTGAAAACTCACCTCCTCTACTTGCACCTATCATTCATTCACTCATTAGCTCTTTATTTCGATTAGCATCAGCAATCATAAAAATACATTAAAAACATCAATAAATTCATGACCATAGCATAAAAAGAAAAAAGAAAATCAACAAAATTACAATATCATGCATTAGCAAAATACACCCCCACTAAAAATCTAGATAAATACCAACATACTTTTATACTATCTATAAATTGCAGATATAAAAGAGCTTGTCTTGCTTGCTGAAAATTCAAACGCACGAATAATGGACGAATATATTTAAGTCACAGGTCGGCCCATTTAGGGCAAACTAAAACAATATGCAAAGTGTCTAGTGCAGAGGACGCATCACATGTAGAAGAGGGGGGGGTCTGAAGGCTTGTGCCATTCCGCTAGTAATTGAGGGAACATATTCAGACGAAAGTATGTTAAAAACCTTCTGTGTATAACCGGCATATCCTAACTATCAGTTGAACTAAACGCAATAGACACCAAACGTGTTTTTCCTAATCATAACTTGATGACCCTGTTTGTTGTTACCACTGGTTCCATGGTTGTGATCTCTAGCACTTTATTGTAAAGTGCTATATAAAACATTAAAGCAGAAACTTCTGTCATATTCACGTACGTTGAGCTGACTCTATAAATAAATAAGCATTGGCAAAGCCAGAAGATCTGGCTGGCGTTGGCTGCTATCCTTGTGGTTTTATCATTGCTTGTTTTGTCATGGTTTATATAAAACATTATTGTTGGGGAAGCTGTAATGTCAATTTAAATAAATGGTTTAAAGCAAAAATATTTACCTTTTTTGGTCTCAAAAAACACACATTGCCATAGTAGTCACTGGCACTGAAGGGAACTTATTTGTGTGTGGATGTGCTCCTTGTGAAAGAGCAGAGCACCATCACTCACAAGGACATTAGCCAATGGGTGAAAAGGGCTGAACCACTGCCCCATGCTGTAGTGGGTGGAAGAAAAAATTGAATGACAATAACAGCCCAATGAATAAAGAGGGCTGGCTGAAAGACCCAAATAAGTCTACTATACATATCATTTTGGCTAATGCCAGAACTAAAAAAAGTATTAATCTCTTTTCTGTGGGTTAGACATACTGGCTGTGTACTAAGACATACTGGCTGTGTACTAAGAAAAACGCTGAGATGGCAGTCCATGATGTTCACATCTTACAGTACTCTGTACTTATGTTTTTGTGGTCGATGTGTGGATACAACAAGACAGAATGGTGCAGACCTCTGCAACGTCGGTGTGACAAGAAGGCAGAGGACAGCAGGTTTACAAAAGCATTCTAGGAGCACTGTCCATTTTACCAAGTGAACAAGCATCGGCTTCACAAGCAAGTGTGATGATTTGTTTTTTTTACTGCAAATTACCAAGCCCACAATCTTCAAATAGACATCGATGTTATAATGTTATACACATAAGTTAAATTCAGGATACAGTCTACCCAGTCTTAAATACGGTAGTCTGTTATTGTGAAAAAGTAAATTTAGTAAAGGTGGGTGCTAGCCCACTACAAGTATTAAAGACACCAACTTGCCATGTCTAGTCAAAGATTTCAGTAATTTAAACATGAGCGCACCCCCTGGAAGCTATGGCACAGAGCAAATGGGCTTAACTTACAGAAAATATGTAAAGCATTTAGAAGTACCAAAAATTCAAAAACACAACACAATAAAAATCCCACTCCAATTTGAAAAAATACAGTAAATGTAAAACACAATTTCACCAATATGGCAAAATCCAATAAGGAGTACCTTAGGACTTGGTCTTTTTTCTGGTAGTCAAAATCCTTTAGCGGGGTAAGTTAGCAGGATGTATCTGAGAAAGTCCTCATGAGCTCAGATAGGCACTGGACGAAATCTTACTAAAGCCATTAGTTTTGGCAGGAAAACCTTCAAGCAGGAGAAATTCACATTTTACACCCAGGGAAGTCCTCTTGCCAATCAGATCGCTTGGGGGCCTTCACCTAGTTAAGAATTTTACCTTAAGGTTTAGTCACTTTTTATGGGGCGTTTACTCCTCCAGCGGGGGAATGCTGTGGCTGTTTCCCTTGCAGAGTTCCACGAGGTCAGATACCTTCTGACCAAGGGTCCGCTGAATCAGATTTGCTGCTGCTGAAAAGATCAGAGCAGAAGAAACCGGTTTCCTTAGGCCAAAAAGGTGGCTCCTTGGACTGACTTGGTTGGTCCCAGTCCTCCAGAGGTCTCCAAACATTTTCTAAGTCCCAGGTTTTCAGAGGTGATAGGAGAAGACCAATTAGACATAGCTAAGGGTCCAAAGACCTCAGGAACAGCACTTTGGGAGGAAGACTCACACCTGCAGAGGCCACCAGCAGGGTCCAGGTTTGGTCCAGTTGGAACTGGCCTGCTGGGCATTTCAGGGAAAAAGCCTCTTGTAGCATGTTGGGGCCCTGTAGCTATGCAGGAGGGACCCTTGGAGTTCACTTCTTTGTCCTCAGTATAAGGGGGAGCATGTCCAGTGCTTCTCTCAGTCAGGTCAGACAGCAGGTCGAGTCCTCTTCTGTTCTACTGCAGGTTCAGAAAGTGTTCTGAAGAGGGTGTCTTGGGGTGCTACATTTACGCGTGGCACCGGCTAGTGTACGAGGGTGATCCCTGGACCCTCTCTAACCAATAGGATAAAAGGTCCAGAGGTATTCCTACCCACTTTTGCAGCAGTTCATGTAGGACTTACAGCTAACAATGCCACAATACCCCTCACTTCTACAGTCCAAGATGGGGAAACCCTTATCCACTAGTGCAGAGTCTGTGTGCCCACCCAGAGGTATAGCCAGGTTAATGAGCAGTACCCTCATCTGTTGTCACTTCAAACCAGTTCTGGAAGCAGTCCCCCCCCCCCCCACTAGATTTGGTGCCTGCCTGACGGGGAGAACAAAAGTTTGGGCCTTTCCAGGTGCCACCTAATGTTTACCTGTTTACAGGGAAGGCCCCTTTTAAGTAAATTGAATTTCAAGTCCTACCCCAACTGGTCTTCCGGCAAGAACAAAAACACATCCTCCCACCCAAGCCTTTGTCCCCAGTCTGGGAGCAGTTTTCGCACCTTATCGGGGGATATTCACTAGCTGGGCTATATTTAGAGGTGTAATGCAAATTTGCTTCCAGGCAAATCAGGCGAGAAAAGGTACATTTCTAAATGTTACTTAATATTTATTAAAAGCACAGAGTATCATTGAGTTGAGCTTAACATAAAGATTTAAACAGTGGTGTATTCATTTTTGTAGCAGGTCCCAATCTAGAGATAGCAGAAACAATATTAAAAATGTATTCCCAGTGGGACGTGGCCAAGAAGTGGCCGCACTAGAAGTGCATTAAGGAGTTCTGCGGCCGGCCCGATCAAAATCCTGCATTTTTGCTGCCTATGTCGCTACTACCGTCCAAGATAGTGATCCCCCATCGTTGGCACACCTGGGGGCTGCATGGGGGTGCCTTATTGTAGTGGATGGGCCACCTCCGTAGCACGCTGCCACTGGAGTGCATTTGAGGCCTACGGCTGTCCCTACCTGAATGGCACTGGCGACAGCGATCGCCGCCTGGGTTTGCGGGGCTCTAGATTGGAGGGCCTGGACTGAGCCGTATGGTGCAGACTGGTCTTCCCCCCTCCTGTTTTTCCGGATGGCTAGGCCCAGAGCACCGCCCGCTGTGGTGTGTGGCGCTGGGGCCTTCCTGCGGGCATATAGGGGGTGACTACCGCAGCCAGGCCTGGCCAGTTCCCAGGGCTGCTGCTGTGCACGGGAGCAGCCGTGGTGCCCCTTTCCAGATTGCGGAGGAGATGTTCTCCCGAGGTCCTTGAGGTGAGGGCCGGGAGGTGCTGGCGACACCTGGTGCGAGGCCCCGCCATGAAGGTACGCGGCCATGACCTGGCTGGCTGTTGCAATCCCCTTGTGACGGGGCCGCCTGGCCCTTTTCCCCCCTGGTGTCCGGTGCTGGACTAAGCAGCGGGTACTGCCTCCGGCTCTGGGGTGCCTGAACGGGGGGTCTCCTGGACTGGCCCTAATTTGATCCTTGTAGAGTGGGAGGCCTCGTTTGGATCTGCCAGCATTATCTGCCACTGTTGATGGACTGTGGCCCACCGGGTGCGTTGCTGCCCTGATCTGTGAGGGCTGGGCAATTGGGACTGCTTAGACCACCCCAGCCCCCCCCCCCCCCACTGACCCCTTGTACTGATCCACACCTTTGGGGGCGGGAGTTTGTAGATCTGGTCCTTGGGAGCCGTGGAACTGGTGAAGGGGGGCCCTTGTGAGCCTACAAGAGGGACGAGATGGGTCCTGCCCTCCTGGGTGAGTGCCCACCCCCCTGCAATTTATTTATAGAGTTTTATATAGCGCGAATTTGACTCGAAGGTATCAGAGCGCTTTACAGAGTTGGCAAAGCAGAGATTAAACGAGTTACAAATGGAGCAGATACAATTACATGGAGTAAATACAAATACACAGTCACAGTATCTCTTGTATCCCGATTATGATTAAATGCCTTGGCTAAAACTAACTTAAAATACGGAATGGAAGGCTAATTTTTCATGCAGAATTTTGAGGAATTCCACAGGTTGAGAATTTTTGCATGCAATTTGTGAATGTAATACTGCTGAAAGAAACAGTTTTAAATTCTGCTCCTAAGGAATGTAGCTTACACAATCTATCTAGAGGCACTTAATTGGTAACACAGATACTTCCCACAGTGAACAAGGAAGCACAATGCTTGTTAAGACCCCTTTACTTCAAGCAGTGCTACAAATAAGCACAACCTGTTACCTGTAGTTACAATTTAAGAGCACCCCAGAGCGACCCCTTTTAAATACCTACAACAGCAGTATATTCAATACTATAAAGTATTGTTACAGTTTCTGCAAATCATATGCACCATACATTAACTATACATATAATATGAAACATATGCTATGCAAACACCCACCAACTTAAAAATATAACAAGGCAATTGCTAGACACATTGCAGCAATCATTAGCATACAATGGCTCTACCAAATTGGCAGACCGCTCTGCAAACTGCATGTGAGAGGCAGATAAATGACCATGGACCTGGACGACTTCTGCTAAACTTGAAGCCCTCGCTCCCACAGTGAGTATTCAAAGGACACTCAGGGGACTGATTTGTTAAATGTTCCCTTGCTCGCTGGGGTCACATGCAGCCCTTGCCCCCTGGACATATCTATTTAGTTGAGGGTTGCCTCATCACCCCCACCTTCTTCTTAGTGGTCGCACCTACTACTGCTCTGCTCGATGCACACCCACTCGCCTCCCTGACTTGGGCACTTACTGGGGAGTGCCCTGCATCTGGGGTGCCATAGCGGAGTGTTTATTTGCCCGGATTGCTGTGGGTTGCCTGGTGCTGGATGTCATTTACTGGATGGCATGCTCTTTCCTCTGACTCCTGCTTTTGAGGAGGTGAACTCTCACTCCTGCTCGGATCGCCACAGTTCTATATCTGATGTTGGGTTTCCATTTGTCCGGACGTGGTCTGCGGAGCCCAGGTGGCCCGCGCCCTCCCTCCTTCCGGGTATGAGACTAGATAGACCACAATGAGGGGATAGCAGACCAAGATGGATCAATACATGGTGCAGGGGGTGTCAGCTAAAGGTGACCCAGCCCGGGGGGTCCCATCAGACGAGCAGGATCACCCACCGGACCCTACTGGAGCGCACAAACGTGTGGCTATAGAGGCGTCGAATGCTGCAGCACAAGCTAAAATAGATGTCTCCTTGGATGTCGGTCTCCTACGACTTGACCTCCTTGTGGTGGTGGAGAGGTCCCTAGCCACGGAACAGAATGCAACTCAACTGCAGGGGAGGGTGTTCACCTTGAAAGTTGCACTGACTGATTTATTCCCCAAGACAGCGGCACTGGAACACACGGCTGAGGATGAAGAATGGTGCTCCAGAAGGTGTAACCATCACTTTGTGGGATTCCCGGAGGGGGTTGAAAGTGGAGCACCTGAACTCCTTCTAGAGAAGTGGATCAATGTGGCTCTTCCTGCTGCTGACCTCCCCTTGTTTGTGCGACCTCGCCTAGTCCAAAGATGAGAACATTCTTCGGGGGTGTGAAACAAAAGTTGAGGGCAATGAGACTCCAGTACATGCTACTGTACCCAGCCAAACTGAAGGTGATTCATAGTGATCGAGTTCACTTCTTCACGATGCCTGCAGTGGCTTGGGATTGGCTTGAGGTGCGGGGTGATGGTCAGGCTCCAGCCCTGCAGGTGTCAGGGGAGTGCCCTTTGGGAGCTAGCGGCCTTCGGGGAACGGGACGGCGGAGTCGGCGGGAAAAGCAGGCCTCTTCCTCTTTCCAGCCTGTTATGGTCCACCGGGATGCTCTCTTGGTTTGGAGCATCTGGAGACAGATGGCGAGGGGGACGACTCCATCGTATGGACCCATCAAAATTAAGATCCGAAAGAGAGGAGGTGAGAGCACTTGTGGAGGAAGTAACTGCCTCCAACTCAGACAGCAGTGCTGCTGATGTTGTGGAAGAGATCCCTCTGTCTGCAGACTTCGGAGGACATAGGGAGACTGGCAGGTGGTCCACTTTTGGTTATGGAGGGTGGTGGGGGCCACTTGACTTAGCATTAAGGGAAGGAGCTATGACAAGTGGTGTGTACTACGTGGTCGAAACTTCATTCATGATTCAGATACTGGGCTGGGACGTGTTTGCCAGTGGTGGTAGTCTGACATATGGGCTTGGCCGCCCCCCCTTCCCCCACCCACCCTTTGTCTTTACAAGTGTGAATGGTAGTTTAAATAAGTGAATGTGTATGGGGTGCAGTGGATGGCAATGAAATGGTGTAGTGGGGGACGCAGTGGTTGTTTGTTTTGTGCGGGTGAGTGAGACGGGTGAGTGACGACAGTCGGGGGTGGGGACATGCTGCAGGGTGCTTCCGAGTGCAGCTGGTACCGGTGTGCTCTTCCCCCCTGGCACTTATTATTGCATTGATTTAGTGTGGAACGGTTGAGGCCAGTACATGAGTGCAGATGATGGTTGGGGAGGCACGAGTTGTTTTAAATGTGTTTACCCGGTGGGTGGGAGTTTTTGTTTGTAGAATTGTAGTTATTGGTGGAGACGACAGAGGGGGCCAGACGATGGGATGGGGGGGTGAGTCAGTTCAAGTTCTTGACTCAGGATATTAGAGGGCTCAACTCATTTATGAAGCATTATCTGGGGAATACCTATCTTCCTAGACATGGTATATAGGTTGCAATGGTACCGGAGACACACTTGTTGGAATCAGAGGTCAAGAAGATTCATAAAAAATGGAGGGGTCAGATGTTTTCTGCCACATATTCTACTTATGCCCGGGGTGTGATTGTCTGGGTGGCCCCACAGGTCCCCTTTCGGGTACAAGGCTTTACAGTGGACATTGAGGGGTGGTATATCCTGGTACATGGAATGCTCGATGGGTTAGAGGTTTGCCTCTTGAATGTCTGTGCCCCAAATGTGGATGATGGTGGGTTTTATTTAGAACTGGAGGAAAAACTGCTCCCGTATGTGGGAGTATCTCTATTATGGGTCGGAGACTTTAATTGTGTGCTTGATGGTGCTTTCGATCGACATCCCGAAGTTGCGTACTAAACCCCACAAGACTGACACACTGCGTGATGTTAATGGACTGTTTGTGCTGTGATGACGTGTGGTGAGTGACGCATCCTGGAATACAGGAATACACCTGTTATGCCACAGCTTGTAACTGATTCAACAGGTTCTTGGTTTCTGGCGAAGTAGCAGACATTCTGCTGCAGACACGCATCCTGGGACGCTTATTAGACCATGCCCCAGTACTATTGGCAAAAATAGCGGCGAAGGCAAATTATACAATCAACATGGGAGCAGTCATTATGGGTCTAACTGCCTTGGTCCAATTCTGGAACCGCCTCCGCCTTTCTATTATGGGGAGAGTGGCCCTCAGCAAAATGGTCTTACTTCCACGTTGCCTCTATGTCCTTCAGAACCCCCATTGCTGCATTCCACATACTACCTTGACTGGTTTGAATAGTCTCCTAGTTTCTTTAGTGTGGGCTGGCGGATGCAGTAGGGTGAAACTGGAGGTACCGAAACTGGACATGGAGTCCGGAGGCCTGGGTCTTCCAGACCTGAGCCTCTATTATTTTGCAGGGTTATTGCAGTATGCAGTGCATTGGTGTGCTGAGGGTCCAAACACTGAAAAAGCCTGGTTGGGGGAATTGGGCGAGAGGACTGACCTCTCAAGATGTTTGAAGATGGGCTCACAGGTCCCTCCTGATTACCCATTCATAGTCCTCCAGGTCGCAGGGGTATGGGAGCAGGCAGTTTCTTTGGTTCTCTGCATGGCCCCGTACGCTCAGCAGCTCCCCCTTCAGTGGTTACACGGTTTCTGTCCGATACAAGATGTGATGGATATCACGCAGTGGTATGCTGGGGGTTGCTTGACAGCTGGTGATTCGTATATTAACGGTACCTTCCTTTCATTTGAAGATGCAAGGGAGCGTTATCAGCTGCAGTTTAGTCAGTTCCTTCATTATGTGAAGGTTTTCACCGCACCACCCATGAACTGTGGGTGACTTTCCCAGATGGGCCAATGCAGGTATTGCTTGACTCAGGATCCACCAGGGGATTAATCTCACGCATATATAAAGCTCTGAAGGCTGACCGCATGGCCGACGTAACAAAAGATCCCGGACAGATGGTTGGCAGACCTATCCCTGCCCCTCATAGAAGGAGATTGGCGGCAAGCATTTGCGCAGGTCAGTAAGGTTGCCAGCAACGCCCGTTTCAAGCTCACACAGTTCCATTATCTACATCGCATCTATCTGAAACCTCAGTGACTGTCTTGCTTTAATGCAGCACACACGTCAGTGCGCTCTAGGTGTGGCCAGGAACTGGCGACGTTTCTTCACATTACCTTGACTTGCATGAGACTGCAGGATTATTAGACTGAAATATTGAGGAGGTTGCGAGATGTTACGAAGATCCATATCGAGCCCTCGATTAAACATTGTCATTTAGGTGTACTTCCTGCCCCACACACTGGATCACGAATACGGCATAAGTTTGCCATGTTGGGGCTTGTATTAGCCAAACGCCACATTGCAATACACTGAACGCGGAGTGGTGGCTGGTACGTTTTGGAGGGAGGGGGAAGGGTGAGACACGCACACATACACATAACACTCACAGCCAGGCATTCACACACAAACACACACAAACACATCCATTCACACCACTCTTTACCAAACATTCATACATACACGCATGCTTGCACCAAACGTTAATTTAAAAGAAAACAAAACAAATTTACCTGCAGCCAGCTCTGCCTCGGAGGTGCCAGTAGGCTTGGGACTGCTGCCTTCCCTCATTGGCTGATCTAAGGTCAGCCAATGAGGGAAGGCAGCAGTCCCAACGTCATCACAGAGTGGAATGGGGTCAGTGAGACTGCTGACCCCACCCCACTCTGTGATGAAGTGTCACTGATTGACACTCGACCCTGGGCGCTTCAGGGCTTAAAACTGAAGCGCCCAGGTGCGAGGCAATCAGTGACGCTACCCCTCGTCACTGAGGGGAGGGCCTCAGGGACCTTTGCTAAGCTGAGGACGTCACCCCACCAGGAGCTGTGACTTCCTCAGCCCAGCAAAGTTCAGCTCAGGCAGCCAGGAGCCTGCGCATTTTGCGCATGTGTGGCTCCTGGCTGCTTGAACTGAAAGTGAACAGTGTCTGTCAGTGTTACAGCCGGGATTCCCTAGTTAGCTGAGGTAGGTACCTTAGGCCAAATAGGGACCCTTGCTTCTAAGTCAGGGAAAGGAAGGACACCTTCTCAGATAGCCCCTGCTCACCCCCTCAGTAGCTTGGCACGAGCAGCCAGGCTTATCTTCAGGGCAAACGTGTAAAGTATTTGCAACCACGCTCTCAGTGACCCAATGATGACACCACAAATGGACTCCACACGTGTTTCAAAAAAACCAAGTATATGTTTATATAAAAAGATATACGATGAGAACACACGATAAAAATCCAACATATGCGTACTTGTAATAATTCACCTTGCTGGTTATTAGGCAAGCAAGCCCTTGTAGGTTCTGACGGTATCAATGAGCAATTCTAGATGATCCAATGCAGTCCTAATGCAATGCTATGCAGTTCGTAATGCAAGCATCAGGCACTTTACAATGTAAAAGTAATGCAGTTCGTAATGCAACAATCAAGCAGTTCGTAATGCCAAAATAATGCAATGCGTAATGCAACAATTAGGTAGTTCGTTATGCAAAAATAATGCAATGCGCAATGCAACAATAAGTCAGTTCGTAATGCAAAAATAATGCAATGCGCTCTCCTCCTCTGGCGACTTGGGCCTCCGATGCGACTTGGTTGATTCCGGGCAGTGGAACTCGGGCCCTCCCCCGACGGGGTTGGTCCGAGGTCCTGCTTCTTGCAACAGCGGCCTCGGATCGGCGGCACAGCTCCTCTGGGGATGCAGGTCTGGGCCGATGGCGATAACGAAGATCTCAGGCTGCAACAGGGCACACGCACACAGCATCGCTGAGACTCACTTGAGCTCCGGGTGTGCACGGTCACAGGGCACTCCTCACAAAGGTCTCAGGCTGCACAAAGCACACGCACACAGCGTCGCCGAGACTCACTTGGACTCCGGGTGTGCACGATCACAGGGCCATCCTCACGAAGGTCTCAGGCTACACGAAGCACACGCACAAAGCGTCGCTGAGACTCACTTGGACTCCTGGTGCCCACGATCACAGGGCAATTCTTACGAGGGTCTCAGGCTGCAAAAAGCACACGCATACAGCGTCGCTGAGACACACGAACTTCGGGTGTGCACGATCACAGGGCAATCCTTACGAAGGTCTCAGGCTGCACAAAGCACACGCACACAGCGTCGCTGAGACTCACTTGGACTCCAGGTGCACACGATCACAGGACAATCCTCACGAAGGGCTCAGGCTGCACGGAGCACACGCACACAGCGTCGCGGAGACTCGCTTGGACTCCAGGTGCCCACGATCACAGGGCAGTTCTTACGAGGGTCTCAGGCTGCAAAAAGCACATGCACACAGCGTCGCTGAGACACACCTGGAAACTTTTGTGTTCCTGAGTTTCCACAACAGGGAGCCAGCTCTCCTCGGGCCCTTGGGGATGTTACTTCAGGACATAGCACACAGCAAAGTCCTTTCAAGCAGGGGGACACAGCAAAGTCCCTTTAGCCTCTCCTTGGTTAAATTAGAAAGCTGCAGGCCAGCCCCAGAACACACAGCAAGGGTCAGTCCTTTCCTTCAGTCTCTTCAGCTGTTTCTTCCTTGGCAGAGGTTCCTCTTGACCACGAAGTAGTTTCAATCCTTTACAGTCTTGAACAGTTCCATTCCAAAGTCCAGGGGTTTCAGCTCTCATAGTTATACCCCTAAATGTCTTTGAAGTCTGTGTGTTCAGGGGGGCACTGACCCCTGTCCAAACCAGTTCTGGGCGTCTCCCTGCCAGTGACACCTTCTGCCTTTGATAGTGGGGGTCTGGATCCTTAAATACTCAGCAAGAGATGGAGCCATTGTTTTATGGCAGCAACCCAGGCCTCTTCACCTCCAGGGGCTACTCCTCCCCCCTACACTCCAGATGCAGGGCAGCCTGTTGCCGTCTCACCTCCTCTCCTGGGTCAAGACATTCCCCAGATCCTATCACTTTCAAATCCAGACAGTCAATCCACAACCGGGCAGAGACACACACAAATGTTAGAGCACAAAAACCCAGCCACTTCTAAAAGAGTGGTTTCTAAACACGCAAATCAAAAACCACCTTCACAAAAAGATGTGGTATTAAATTGTGAGTTCAGGCACACTAAACTTCACCTCTCCATCTTAAGCCTTTGGGAAGATAGGCTGGAAACATATTACACAGCCTTCCCCATTCTGTCCTATGGGCAAGATGGCCTTTCAACAGTGAAAAACGAAAAGGAGAGTATTTCACTGTCAGGACATGGTACACACCTCAGTACATGTCCTACCTTTCACATACACTGCACCCTGCCCAGGGGGCTACCTTGGGACTACCATAGGGGTGTCTGATGTGCATAGAAAGGGAAGGGTAAGGCCTGGCAAGTGGGTGCACTTGTCAGGGCAACAAGGCAGTTTAACAAACTGCGCGCAGGCACTGCAGTGGCAGGCCTGAGATCTCTCTCTTTAGGGCTACTTGTGTGGGTGGCACAATTAGTGCTGCAGGCCCACTAGTAGCATTTGCATTACTAGCCCTTGCACACATAGTGCACTTTACGAGGGACTTTATTAGTAAAGCAAACATACCAATCATGGACAACCAATTACCATTACACTTTACACAGGGAGCACTTGCACTTTGACACTGATCAGCAGTGGCAAAGTGCCCAAAGCATCTAAGCCAGAAACGAAATCCATCACAGCATCAAAAATAGAGGAGGTAGAGGCAAAAAAGTCAGGGGTAATCACACCAAGAAATGCCAGGTCTAACAGTCAGGCTGACCTTTGTGCAGCCTGACAGACAATGTTCGTAAGGGGTAAAAAGTGGAGGGGCATGGAGAGGCGTGGCCCCTCAGCCCCAATGGACCGGCCGTGCCTGTGAACGCCTCAAACCCACCACCCCCCTCCCGACTGGACAATGGGAGAGCAGACCCGAGTGAATGGGGAGTCGCTGATTACACCAGGTCTGCACAGAGGAGAATGCAGAGCGTGACTTGGAGATTTGGGGGGACATGTTGGGTACACTGATGACAGATGTAGAGCTAGAGACTGTGTCATCTACTCCCCCTCGGGACTGTGGAACCCACTGCATATCTGACGCAACATAGGACTGATTCCCCAAATGTTCGAATGATAAATAGCAGAGTCTGTGGCCTTTGAGTGTGTGAGGAAAGGGGTGGTTACGTGCAGGGATTATGCAGGCAGGTACACCTACACTCCCCTGGGGGGGCTAGGGGAACCCACATAAAATGAGATGGCTTCCCAGGGTTGAGGGACCTACATGACATTAGGCGAGTGGCAACCCTCGGCCACAGGCAGGGCTCTGCACCTCCTGCCCTACTGTTTCTCCACCCCCGCCCCAATGAAACTCTGTATAGGGGTGATTGTTGACCTCTTTTGAAGACCTGGGGGCTTTCATCCTGTTTCTTTCTCTTCTCGCTAGCGCCATGGCTATTCTTAGCCCACAATGTTTGCTGCCACCATTGTTTATGGTTTATCAGTTTTCTCTGGGTTGTTCAATCCCGGATTTAATGCACCATACCAGTAGCGGCCCGTGGTGGGAGTGCTGCCGGGCGGTGACGTGGGGCAGGGTGGGGGGTAGTAAAGTACGGAATACGGCTGAATAGAGGTAAGTAAACATATAAATAAATAAAACGAATTTCGTTGCGCGCGCTGCGGTCGTATTCCGTACTTTACTACCCCCCACCTTGCCCCTCCCCCGCCCCACGTCACCGCCCGGCAGCACTCCCACCACGGGCCACTACTGCACCATACGTGGCTAAGCTGTTGAGATACTGTGCATGGTATATCATGACATTATTGAGATGGGACCTCTGACTTGTAATATTGGTCCAAAAGCAGGGTGCTTATGCATTCTATTGTTGAATGTGGTATACTGCATTTCCTTTTCTACTGTACAGTTACCATATGCCATGACAAGTACCATGCTGTGCAAACTCTTAATCAAAACAAGTTTACAAATGTGTGTGTGTGTGTGTGTATATATATATATATATATATATATATATATATATATATATATATATATATATATATATATATATATATATTTCGATTCGCTGTGTTTCTCAAAGGGCCAGCCAGTCTTACGACAATGAAAATAGCTTTTAGGAGCTAATCATTGTAAGGACATGTTAACTCTAAATTGTACATATCTTAATTTTAAATACCATGCCCTCTACCATTTGGGCAACAATGCCTACATAGGGGTTACTTATTAATATTTAAAAGGAAGGTTTTCTCCTGTCATGAAGGGTTCACTTTGACAAGTCTGACTGTAGGTTTTAAACTACAAGCAGTCCGGGTACAGCAGCAGGCCAGGAGTCATCTTTGCCAGATCACACTGGTGAACAGCATAGTAGCACTGTATTCCATAGGTGACATTTAACTTTCCATGCCATGAGTGTATTTTGGGAACCATATAGCGTGATCTTATAGGCAAGTTAAATATGCCAACTAGGAGTTATCCAATCTTAAATGTTTTAGGGGTTAGAGCACATGTACTGGAACCTGGTTATCAGTGCCCCTGAGCAGAGTGTCAAAAAACAGCAGTACCAGTCCAAAAAAAATGGGGGTTATCATGCAAAAAGAGGCACTTTCAAGCAGTTATGCAAGACAACCCAATGGCATTTGATTGGTCCCTGTAAATCTCATTTATATCGCTACAAAATGCCCACAAAACTTGCTCTTCAAAAGAGTCATTGCTCCTTCCCTCCACATAATGTTGGGTTATCTACTAAAAATATTACAAACTAGAACCACTTAACATAATCAGGGACCCCAAGAAAGGTCATGAAAAGTTATACTGCTGCACCTAAAGATGTTGCTTCTGAAAAGAGAACCATATTAGTCTTTTCAAAGGGCCAATTAATAGAGGAAAATATTGCTTAAGCAAATATTATCTTTAGGATGTTAATAGATATTTGCATACGCGACGTTTTCCGAGCAGCACAGGCACAGAATCTTGCTTACACACGGAAAGAGCAACCGTTATGCATATTGTTATATTTTTTAAGAAATACCACAGGAAATTAGAATACTGGAGTGCTAAGTTTTAATAAAAAAAACAATGTGGCAGAAAGCTTGGTCCCTTTGTCTTCACAGTTTAAAAACTAGACTGTGGCGTGTGCAATCAAGCAACCACAGCACACAATTAGCATTTGTATGTCTTGCATACTTTGGAGAATTATCCGCGATAGTCTACATTCCCTGCTTAATAAGTACCAAAATCCCAGGTACGCAGGTGCTACAATAGTGCATGGTTTTCACAGGGTAATGCAAGAATGCCTTAATTCTAGTTCCTTGTCAAGCACTATTCTAAAATGCTGGTGAAATGTGTGCATTTTCATTCTTTTCTTCTAATTATAAATGGCAAAAGTGCAAGCAGGTGATATACTAAAGTTTGGAACAGGAATTTGAATTCACTAGTGATCAAAGACATACCCCTTCCATTCTATTTCAAATATGAAAAACATCGGCCCAACCAGAGAGCATATTTTCAGAAAGCAGCTGTGTTAATGCTTTCCTCATTTCATGAAGTATTAACGATTTTGAAATCACAAGCACCACTTTTACAAACAGGCAGCAGCGCCGAAACACAAACATATGCAAAGCAACGAACGGAAAAGTTCACGAAGACTATGCAAGCACGATACCAAGAGCAGAACCTCCCTGCTTGGGAGAGGCCTCTGGTAGTGGAAAGTTATCTCTAAAAGGAGTACAATAAAGTGTGGCTACAGCCTCAGTTGAGTGGGAATTGCCTTAAAAACCGGGAGATGTGTTTTGGAAGCTTGTTTTAACACCGCTACAGACACACTGCAGCTCCTAAAGTTAAAGTATTTAGTGAGAGAGCAGCATTTTTCTTTCCGTGGTAAAAGCAACAGGATATAGAACAAGACACAGACGGAAACGCATTCTCGCCCCACCACGCTGTCGCTGCTGGTCTCGGCACCTCGCACCTCAGTCATCTGGCGTCCGGACATACCGCCCGGGGCAGACGAAAGAGAATTCTTAGACTTGGCTCGTATCATGCAAAGTGTTAAGTAAACAGAGTAAATAAATTGCAGCAAGTGCCAGTGTTCATGCCACTCATAAAAAGTGCTGCAGATGTTCAGAGAGAATATAAAACGTACATGCATACTTTCATACCAATATATTCATCCAATGTCGAGAAGGGCCATCAGCTTATCCTAGCAGTAGCTGGTCAGGGCCCCATGGGATGCAGGGACCAGATGTTCTTCTAGGTCACACTATAGAAGAGGTATAATATTTTGTCATCACACAAAAATTGGCCATAGATTCATATCTCATTTCTATTGCAGTGAATGTCTAGTACCCACTGTATCTGGAGAATACACAGGCCTGTGTGCCTCATGAATTTAAGTCTTCTTGACCCAAAATGTTGTTGAGGGAAGTGGCATCCGTTTATTTGAGGGAATCATTATGGCGGCATTCTGCCATACTCTCCTTATTCTTTTTCATTGTTAAGGCATGATGTTAAACTTTTAAAAAAATGTTTACGATGCATCAAGCTGGACCACATATTACAAATAGGATGCACCTCCGTGACTGCACAGATATGCCCTTCTGCAACAATACAAATCTTTCAAGGTCTTCTGGGTCAATATATAGAACTAAAGACGACACTAACAAGTATGAATTAATAAATATGTTAATTGTGACCAAATTATCCATATACACGGTATTCTGACCATGCAATGATGTGAAATGACTGCCATTCTCATCTCAGCGAGTATGAGCATGACTATGGAGCGATTAACGCAAGAGCAGTATTATATGGTAATCTCCTGTTACAGTAGAATAGTCCCTAAGAATGTGGCTTGTCTGTCAGTAGTGACCATGGGATAGCATCATTTAATCCACTGATAAGTGTCTGGCGTTTGTAAATCCAGGGCTGTTCTTTTTCAAAAAGTCGTGACTGTGTGTTTTGTCCATCATGTAATGTGTCTAGTACCACATATTTGACATAATTTACTGTATTTTCTTTTTCAGAAAATGAATGGCTAGCTAGCTGGTGATGAGTTTACAACGGATCGTCCTATGATGTTGATTGACTTCTACTTTGAACTTATGTGTTGTCATGCTGATGTACTGGAGTTTACCTGGGCATGTAATCATGTATATAGCACTTGCTGCGTTACATTTGGTTTGATCACACAGCTGCCAAGTATGTGGAAGACTAAAGCCTAGTTCTTTTGTTTGAATTGTTAGCGGACAAACATTGCATTGGTAACATGGAAAATGTCCAGGAATAGGTGGTAAACCCTAGCTGGTAGATACAGATTCTGAAGGGCATTATTCTTTGGCCTGGTATGGACTAATATATCCCCAAGATGTTTTTGTCCGCTTAAATGCAAATAATGGTCTCTGTAAAGAAATACTGCCAATGTTCAATATCTGCCAATACTTGTAATTATTTTATCTCATTTAACATTAGGAAGTAGGTAGTTAGACATATGATCCTTTCCTTAAGAGATATTGTATGGGTTTCAAATAAAGCATCTTCGTTCCATGCATTTCTAATCATCTTTCCAGGATATCCCTTATCTGAACATTTTGAGGTCAGGTCCAGGTGGTTACCAAAGGATGCAGTTAAGTCTCAGGCGTAAGAAATTACCATATGGCAGACTATCACATAGAGCCCACACCATTATCTCTATGTAGCTGGAATTGAAGTGTTTCACTAATTCCCCAATCCAGGAACCAAAGAAAGGCCACTAATAACAAAGGCAGTGATTCTACTTCATCTTTCGAAGGTTTTTCGATGGTTCTCATGCATTTATGCGAGAAAAACTGGATACAGTGTCAAAAAGTACAACTTCCATTTTGGAACTCTGTAATTTAAATTATCAGCTACACCACACCCACCAGGTAGAGCTGGGTGACATCTGCATATGAACAACAGCTTGACTGTTAGGGTGAAAACTAAATGCAAGGCAGGCTGAGGGCCTCCTAAGAGTGACACCCATAAACAGTGGCAGGAGCTGCCAGAATGCTGCTGGGTGATTTAACAGCCACACTTTTGGTGGATGAAGCAGAACATCTGCATAATTTAATTTTGCCCATCATGCAACACATCACGGGGCGTGGCCTGCAGGGGCAGTATGGCGGACGCGTTTTGAGATTGCTCCGTCGTCTGTCCCCCTTAATTCGCCACATTTCTCCTGCATCGCCGCTATCTGCTGGCAGGGGTTGTGCTTGAAACCCCAGTGACACCCTCGGGGGCCAGCAGAGGCCGAAACTGGGTCCTGACGGCGAGTTTGCAGCTGATGACAGCGGAGCGCTGGTGAGCGGTCAGAGGGCCGCGATTATCCGGGCGGGGCACCTGCGACTTAGCCCCGGCTTCCAGACCCGGACGTCCACACACGTCGTGCCTCCACAAGAGTGTGGTTAGAGGCGGTGAGCGAGGGATCCGGCCCCTGAGACACTTGGGGCGGCGAGAAGTGTGGCCTACGGAGCCCCGGAGGGCGTTGCGCACATCGGCAGCGGCCGGGTCAGGCCCGGCTTTTCCCCACGAGGAGCGGAGACGACCGTGAGGGGGCGCCAGCAGGCCGGCCGGAGGCCATAGCAGCGGAGTGAGGACCCCGCGGGCCTCGGATAAAGACGGGAGCTCAGAGGAGGCGCCTAGCGGTGGTCCGATTCGGATGGAGGCCTGAGATCGGACGGTTGGTTAACGCCGGGAGGCGCAGGTACGGGCCAATCCAGTTCCCCTTGGTGGCTGATGCGAGGCATGGAGTGGTGGCGCTGATTGGGGGCACTCCTGCAGCAGGCGAGTGGCGCAGTCGAGCACAGGCCTTCCTTACTGGAGCGCAGTGGTGACGCACTCCGGGTCGGTGGAGCGGCGTGGCGCCCCGGAGTCCTGGTGACTGTGGTGCAAGGAGAGGAGACCCCCCGGCTACTGTTGTGGAGGTGAGCGACAGGGGAGCAGCGTGAGGCCCGCGGCTGTGGCCTGAAGGGAGCGTGCTGGTGGTGGGCCGAGAGGTGCAATGGGGGGCCCCCTGCAACAGGACTCGGACAGCGCTTGCCCCGTGGGCAGTGGCAGGCATATAGTGCACGGCCGGCGGTGTGTGGCGGCCTAGAAGCTTTGGCAGTGGGGCCGGGATAAGACAGCAGACCCTTAAAGTGGTTGCCCAGAGCATGTGGCTCCCCGACGCAACGGCAAACAGTGGGCCTGCGACACCACGACGGTGGGGACAGCACTGGGCTGTGCCCTCACGCAGTACATACTTGAGTTGACCCACATACTTGGTGGGGAGCGCCGCCCTGGTACTTCGATCGACTCGAGTCCCTGGTGGTGCAGCAGGCGAGACCGGTCATGTGCGGGAGAATGGGGCGCACCAGGGGGTGGGCAGGTCGAGGGCCTCCTCGCAGGCTGCGGGCACTGGTGAAGCTGACCCGCCGCAACAGGGGGGGGGAGCAGGCGGCTCCGGATGACCGCCTAGACGCTATCCTGCAAGCCATTGAGCGCTCCGTTGCATCCATGGAAGCTAAGTTAGACAAGGTGGCCCTGGATCTCAAACTGCTGCACGCTGAACACCGGAATTTGAAGGATGGGGTCACTGCCGTGGAACAGGAGGTAGCTGAATTGAAACTGGCCACGGAGTTCCATGAAAAGCAGCAGAATGCCCATGAGGTTCGGATCCGGTACCTTGAGGAGCGCGTCAAGGATGCAGAGGGCTGCTCCCGGAGGAACAATGTCTGGTTGAATGGACTGCCGGAAGGTGCAGAAGGGCAAGACGCAGTCACCTTCGTGGAACATTGGCTCAAAACCACCCTTCCGCCTACAGAATTCTCCCCATTCTTCACAATAGAACGGGCAAATCGTGTCCCGGGCAGGAGGCCGGCCCCGGGCGACAGGGCACGCCCGCTTATCTTCAAACTCTTACTCTTCAGGGATCGTGATGTGATCCTCCGAGAGACAAGGAAAGTAGACGAAATCCAATATGAGAACGTCAAGGTGCTGTTTTTTCCGGACTATACAATGAAAGTCCAACGTCAGCGGGGGTCCTTCTTACCGGTCAAGAACCAGCTTCGACAGCTTAATATCTCCTAGTCACAGCTTTCCCGGCCAGACTCCGCGTAGTCTCTGATGGGAAGTCCAGGTTCTTCGATACACCTCAGGATACTTGGGACTGGCTGGAGACGTCGGGTCAGTACTCTGGCCCACGACCCACGGGCACTGCTGTGGCTGGTTCTGGAGAGGCAGGTGGTAGAGGACCTCGGCGGCGGCGGCCTGGAAGGAGATTCCTGGGATCAGTGGCGGCGCCTGGCCCAGACCAGATCCGAAGAGAACGGCAGGCGGTGGTCCGCATTGCGGAACAGATGGCAGACACAGCAGTACCGGAGGACAAAGTGGACGCTTCCTTTCATTCACATATGCCCTCAGTTATTGAAGCAGTCAAAAATGAAGCAGTACTTTTAAAAGTCTGGAGAAAATTCAAAAGGGATCTGGAACTTGTGCAGAGTACCTCAGTGAGGCTTCATTAACTTTAAATGCCATGGTTGGTGAAGGGACATTTCTATGCATTATTGCAAGCTATTTCCCATAGACTGTAAAATAGCATTTCCTGAATTGGTCCTCAACATTTCTTTGCTTACCAAGTGGCATGAATTCTAACATGCAGCATGTTGCAGTGCCAAAGTCACTAAAAGTGTCGCCCAGCCTACTCTCAAGGAGATGTTTCAGATCTACACCAAGTTCGCTGAACACTTGGTAGACAAGGGTGTTTTTAGACTCTTATTTTGATTATGTCCACTACATCAGTCATGTATTCCTGTAAAAACCTAAGCATGCAGTAGACTGTACTTTTTTCACATCACTATCAATATGCGACCAAAGATCATTACATTTCTTGCCTTTGGCATCATTACTAAGCAAAAATTCTGTAAACCATCACCACATGGATAACATAACATTCACAGCCTCTAGAACTGAGAACCACCGGCTAAATGACACAGTTAGGACCTGGTTCCGGCAGCGGGGGTAGGTCTCAAGACGCGCATTCAATGGAGTGCTGGACACTAACTTGTGGTGTCTGATACGGATACTGATGAGGCAAAGCTTTTTAGGCATTTAGGTTCCTCAACTTCTGTGGGTACTTACCTACAGTGTTACGATGTGGGAGGTAGGTTCCCCTTACCACGATGTGTAGATAGTATTTATTATTTTTTGGTCCTGAAGAATTGCCACTGATCCTTCTGACACCCAAGGCAAGAAACATGTCGACCTATTGAGAGTAGGGCGCAGACATCTAGACACAGTCTCTAGATATCCGCCACTCCTTAGTTTTTAATCAGGCAGTTTACCTACCAGAATAAAATTTGTTCCAGGACTAACTGACCTGTTTTAATCACTTTCTTCACCCTTGCACTACATCTACACTAGCTCGGCCCCTCACCCCCACTGCACCAAACGGGAGGAACAAAAGATCTCCGCTAAAGAGCCCCTCATTGGGTGCCCGTTGGGTATTGCAGCGCCGACTCGACGAGGAGCAGACCCAATGATGAAGCATGACACCTAGCTGGCTCGGTGTGTGAGGGCCCTAGTTCCGAAGGGAGGAATCCCCCTCCCTCCTTTCTCTGTGGGGCACCCCTGCCCCCATGAGTAAATTAAGTGTACCTCTCTATCCTTGTCTCTCACTCCCCATAAGAACTGCATACCCTCTTCTTTGTAGGTTGTCCTGGGCATGTATGCTGGACCTAAAAAAAGCCCTCTTGTCCCCTCTTTTGATACACAGTTAGGATGACTCTTTCTTTGATGCCACCAAAGCACAAAATGAGAAATATTTGCATTTTAGTTCCTGGGCATACCAAAACTGTGCACCAGGATGGACTACAAAGTCAATGGCATTCTTCATTAACTCTAAAGATTGTAAAGATGCTTTCAGCATACCATCTAGCAAGTGACAAGGATCTCTTACAGGGAAGCACTTCAGCTCAGGTATTGATTGTGACAGGTCATCATACAACTTTTTCATATACGTAGCTGAATTACTGCAAATACAAACAATATCACTCCAATCTTTATTGAACTTGGTAGGAACTTTTTTGCAGCAGCATTCCAAGTGACACTGTGTTCCATGTTTACCAAACATCTGGTGTCATGTTTTCACCACCATCTCAGATGCTTGGTGACAACACTTTTCACAAATACCTGTCACTACACCTTGCATTGAATGTCTGGAGTGTTTGGCAGTTCATCTACAATCAATAAGGACTCACTAGAAAAGGGGGCTGATGTATCAAAGGATTTCACCCATTCTCTGTGGGTAAATGTGATGGTATATATTGGGAAAGATTCTTATGTAACCAACCATTTTACCTATCAGTGAAATCAAATGTAGCCAAAATATCAAATATTATTTTGATATTTCTTGATTCTCTACAGTTTATAAAATAACTAAATATGACCTAAAACATGCTTCTAAACTCTTTATCTTTAGACCAAAGACTACAAAACTGAAGAAAGCAGATGGAAGAAGAAACAATATTCTAGTGACATCCCTAAACAACAAAACTCGAGCAGAATAATGTTAGCCCCGTCTTTCTTGCTGCTGCCTCAAGCAGAATAATGTTAGCCCAGTCTTTCTTGCTGCTGCCTTTTATAACAAAGTTACATTGTATTGGCCCCTTTAGGAAGAAATAAAAATGAATCTTTCACTCATCTTTTCCTTTCTTTGAATGGCACTTAGTTTGTGGTTGTGAAGGTGTTTTTTCAGTGTTTATATGTTTACACTGGTGATGGCTATTTTCCTTTCGGTGGGGTTTTATCAGTTATTATAGGTTTAAACCTAAAACCAGATAGCCTAGGTAAAATATACGCCACGGATTACTCCCGGTTTGCTAGGGGAGCCCTTATTTGGAATTGCCCTAGGACGCCTTTTGCCATGGATGAGGTCCTTAAGGATAGGGAAGGCAGGTATGTGCTCGTAAAAGGTAAACTTGACGGACGGCACATATTGCTGGGTAACGTGTATGCCCCGAACGTGGATCAGGGTCAGTTCTTTAATCAGCTGTCCATTGCTTTGGGGAAATGGTGTGAGGTCCTGTGGTTACTGGGCGGTGACTTTAATAGTGTCTTAGACGTAGGAACTGATAGGTTCTTTCCCCCGCTTAGGGGCACGGCCGCCGCAACTAACTCTACGGTGCTGAATGGCTGGGCACAGGGATGGGGTCTGGTTGACGTTTGGAGGAATCATCACCCGGGGGAGACAGTGTACTCTTTCTTTTCAGTACCTCATAACCTGCATGTTGGTCTTGATAGATTCTTTGGGTCTCCCTCCCTCCTTCCATATGTTTCAGGATCGGAGTACTGGGGGCGCACGCACTCAGATCACAACCCTCATTCTGCTGTGCTGGCCTGGGAGGATGGGATTCCGGGGATCCCCACATGGAGGCTGAAGCAGGCGATGCTTGAGGACTTGATCTTTCGGGAGGCGATCGGAGAGGCTATAGGGGAATACTTGGAGTTTGACACTGAGACCGCCTCCTCTTCGCTGGTGGAATGGGCGGCCTTGAAGGTCACCCCGAGAGGCTGGGCTGCGAAAGCAGGTGGCATCGGACTTGCTTGACAGAGACGGCTGTTGCCGTTGGGAGTCTAGGACGGTGGTCGACGCTGAGGAATTGACTTCCTTGGAGGAGGCGCGCAAGAAGCATGCGGAGCTGCTTAAACGGCAGCGCTGCCTCAACTTCGCAGCGTACTCCGCATCGGTACATGCCAAGGCGGATCGCTCGGGCCTCTTGTCTCCTGGTTAATTAAAGAGGAGCAGTCGGTTGGGCTGATTACTGTGCTCTGATCCTCGGATGGGAGACTTAAGCATACACAGTTAGAAATAAACGGTGAGTTGTCCGCACATTTCACACAGCTTCATAGGTCTGGTCCACAGGCCTCGAGGGGGGAGGGGGGGGCGATACAGGTGTTCTTAGACAGACTCCCTTTCCCGGTCCTGTCGCTGAAACAGCAGATGGAGCTAGATGCCCCGCTCACGTTAGACGAAGTTAAGAAGTTAGAGGAAAGATGAGGGCTCAGCCTTCTGGGAAGGTTCCAGGTCCCGACGGTTTTCCCCATGAATTTTACAAGTCATATGCTGACCCCTTGAGCCCACACTTACTCAAGGTATACACGGAAGCGCTCGAAACCCTCGCCCTTCCAGCCTCAATGACGGAGGCTACACTGATCACACTTCCCAAACCGGGTAGGGACCCCACTTCCACGGCGGCCTACCGCCCCTTTGCGCTCCTGAATGGAGATTATAAGATTTTAGCGGGCATCCTGGCAAATAGGTTAGCACCACTGATCCCGAAGCTGGTCCACAAAGATCAAAATGGGTTCGTGCCGGCCCGTAGTATGTCGCTTAACATACGACGGCTGTTCCGGGTGATGCGATGCGATGCGCTGCAGTAGACTGGCCATCGGCCGGGTTTGCTGTGCTGGACTTGGAGAAGGCTTTCGACACAGTTGAGTGGTCCTTCATGTTAGCGGTGCTTCATCGATTTGGATTTGGGCTGTGTATCTTAAGTCTTATTAAATTACTATATGGGGCTCCCACAGTCCGGGTGCGGCTGGGGACTCTCTTCTCTGACCCTATATTGATAGAACGGGGGGACTCGCCAGGGGTGTCGCCTTTCTTCAATGATCTTTGCCCTGGTGATTGAACCACTAGCGTTGGCACTACGGAACTCAGCACTGGATTGGGGGATACGTCTTGGAGATGGCATCCATGCGATCTCGCTTTATGCGGATGACATTTTGCTGTATGTTAAGGCTACTCTAGCGATCCCACGGGTCATCCCTGATACGTTGAGGTCCTTTGCGTCTCTGTCTGGGCTAGGTGTGCACTGGGGTAAATCCTGCTTATGCCCCTTTAATCCTCGTACGGAAGATCCAGGTTGGGAGGTGGACGGGACAGTAGTGCATTGGCAACTGGTGGCGTTCAGGTATCTGGGCATACGCATCTATCATAACGATCGGGATCTTATGGATGGTAACATCACTAGGGCGGTCACGGCGCTCAAATCTCAGATTGAGTTTTGGAAGACGCTTAACCTTTCGGTTATAGGTAGGGTGGAGTTAATCAAAATGGTCATGCTGCTGCGTCTCCTTTATTATTTTTCTAATCTACCGCTTTACCTACCCGTGTCCTTCTTTCGCTCCCTGGAGAGGATTGTCAGGGACTTCATCTCGAATAACTCGCGGTGTAGGGTGGCGTTGACGAAGTTGTACTTACCACGGTCGAGGGGTGGGCTGGCTCTCACCAATCTAGAACATTATTTCCTGGCTTCTCAAATACTGTGGGTGGCAAAATGGGTGGAGGAACTGCATTTATCAGATTCGGCGGAGCGCGACCCCCCCCTGTACTCCCTGGACAGGATCCTCTCCTTAATCCACCCTTGTAATAGATCAAATGAACCTCTTCCTTTATTGGTCCAGACTGCGCGGACAGGTTTCCGCAGGGCGTTGCGCCTTACCAGACACGTCGCACCCGCTGTGCCATATTGGGTATGCTGACAGTGCAGGGACGAGTGCAGGGTACGGACTTTACTGACTGGGTAGGGGCTGGTATAACTACCCTAGGGGACTTATATGGAGAGGGCGCATTACGGCCGTTCCTCACCATCACGGACGAAGATGGTGTTCCCCCGGGCCAATTCCTGAATCATGCCTCCTGGATGGCCACGATGAGGCACTGGTGGGGTGACATTGCGCAGGAGCCGCCAACACATCTCCTCATGCAATATGTGCATGTCATGGGTACGGGATGCCACCTAGTGAAGTGGTTTGCAGAGTCGATACGAGAGCATACTCTGGTGGACTTAACGCCGTTGCGAGTTAAATGGGAGGCAGACCGGGGGAGGCCCTATTCGGAGAAGGAGTGGTTCATAGTCTTGGGAGAGTCCTAAACAGGTCCCCAGAAATGCCCGCTTTAAATTAATTCAATTTTACATTGTCCACAGGGCATATCTCTCCCCAGACAAGATAAATAGATATTTTCACAGACAGGATGCGTGCTGCCCGCGCTGCAGGCTGGTAGATGCAGACCTTTTACATATGCTCTGGTCCTGTCCCGACCTGCATTCATATTGGGCGGGGGTACTTGGGGCGTTCGCCACTAGCACGGACAGGGAGGTACAGCGGACATGGGAGGCTTGCATCACAGGCATATTTCCAAGAAGCAAAAAGCACAAAGCATCCTCTAGGTTTCTGGATTTGGGTTTCATTGTGGCTAAAAGATTAATTACACCCCGGTGGAAAGCAGAGGAGCCCCCGCCGACGAATGCTTGGTTTCTCTCAATGCTGAATTGGGTGAAGGCGGAGGCGGTTTCCTTAGTATGTGAGGATACGCTGGGGCTGCGTAAATTCCCCATTTCCGCTGCGTGGAATGTAATGCTGTGTGCGCTTCAGGGGCTATTGGCGCCGGAAGACCCTCTGAAAATTCCTATACCCGATTGATTTTGTGTTATACATGCGTTGACTTATGGCCCGAGCTATGCAGTGGAGTGTACACAGCGTCCCTTCTACCCCAAACTGTAATGTCTTTTCTCCTAGCAGTCATGGAGTGCACCTATACGATTATTGACAGGGTTCAGTTTTACAGCATTTGAGATCCATGTTTCCTTACCTACCTTTATAAGGCTCCTGCTTCCCCTCCTACCCTCCCTTCCCAATAGTGTTCGTACAATAGGTGTTATTAATGAGACTGTTTGATTACATAAGCAGATTGTTGTGATATGGCGGAGTGAAGCCATAAGAGCGTACATATGTACTTGAAATGTATTTGCATAGGTGATTTATAATGTACCACAACGAGATTAAACAGCAATGTTGATGGAGGGAGGAGGCTCTATGTTCGATTGGGTATGCCATCTGTTATTGCCAGTTGTACCTAATAATAATGATGTAACCATGCCGTTGAGATGCTGATTTAAAATTTGGGTTTAGCAAATTACCTACTAGTTCTGTATGATCATTCCTATGATTGTATATTGTTTTTCTTTCATGTACAAAACTTTAATACACAGATCAAACAAAAAAATCATGTAACACGTCACTTCTCCTGTCCTTTGGAATGAGCAAGTGAGCCACGTATACTAGTAGGGGATCAAAACTTTTCCATTGCGATATATACTTTGGATGTGTATAGTTTCTGCTGTTTTGTGTGGTTCTGTTTCTGAAATTTTAACATATAATGCAGTACTGTTAGACATCAGGTGGACTTGAATTAGTGAGAAATTATTGATAAAATACAAATTTGTTCTGAACAGGAGCACCCAAAATATGTCCTGCCTGGAGCCCCCAATATCCTTAAGACGACACTGAAGAATTGTGTAAGTGAGCAATAGACAGAGGGGAGGGGTTCAAATATCATGCAACACAACCGTGCACTTCACTAGCGAAAATTGGAAAATCGCCATACAATAATAAAATATACACTTTTTTAACGGAAGTCATAGATTTTAATGTCAGAATTTGTGCAGGTCAAGGGCATTACATGCAAACACATTCAGTGGCAATTTATTTAGTAATCAGATTATGCTCTTAGGGAATCCGCGTAGACCCACTGTGTATCACTAAAGTGAATGAAAAGTTCAGGAGCTGACTATGTGCTGCAGTGATGGAATTGGTCTAGTATTTTCTGAAGCAGGCCGATAAGGAGTCTAGGGTGAATAGACTTCACCCCTAGGAGCAGTTTGGTTTGTATGCATTTCATTATATAACACTGATTCAGTTCTGTAGCTAATAATTTTATGAAGCAGGTGAACAGTAACACAAGATTTTATTCACAACAATTGTGAAAAGAAGAGACTTGATAAGTTACTTTATCCTTTATGAGATGTCTACTTTAAACCATACCTCCCACCAAACCCAAGCATCCTACTGTTGATTCATATAAATTCAGTATAAACATTTTGGTTATAGTGGGCAATATCTATTTATCCTAGAAAGAGAGATCAAGGCAATCAAATTTTGAATTGCCCTAATTGAAGATCACTTCCTCCAGAAAATACCTTTTCCTCTTGTTTTCCCTACTACAACTGTTTTAGTCTTTTGTGCATGGATTTCAACTTCTTTTGGCACATAAATTGTAGTTATTTATTGGAATATCAAATAGTATTTCTGAAAGAATTGCAGGCAACGTTTTATCAGTCAGTGCATTGATCTTCCTGTTTTGTTAGAACAATTGCATCATCTGTGTACAAGAGGAGAGGTATAAAATTCAGTAACTAAACTTTCTTTCCATGTTGTATCAAAGTCAAAAATCTGAAACTATGAAGCAATATCAGACTCTTGAAAAAATCCTCCAAATTGTTGCCTCCCATAAATAAATGTATGTGGCTTACTTCACCCATTATGGATAATATATTGGCCTTAAGGCCGGTATTGCCTCTTTAGAACTACCAGATTTGCTAGGGCGGAGTCTAGAGTTTATTGGTGAAATGTGCCTGCCAGCTGGGAACCATAGAATCCAAGCTACACAGAGACTCACTGTAGAAGAGTGTATCTGACACACCACTGCCATATCAAATGGGCATGAAAGGCTCACTAAAAGCAAATCCATCTACCTCTGTCCACAGGGGAAGCCACACAAAGGGCACAGGTGAAACAAAGCAACACAGATGTTTCCGAGGATGTACAGACTAATGGGAAGAGAGAGCATGTGGAGCACTGGAGGGGAGGGGGAAGGGAGCAAACGGGTGAGAGCGCAATGGGAGTAGGCAATAGAGAAGCAAACTGGCAAGAGAGCACTAACAGAGCAAGCAGGGGAGAAGAGAAGCACACAAGGGAGACAGCGAGTGTGTTTTCCATCTATCGTGGAGTGCTTAAACGAAAGGAAAATAGTAGAGCCTGAAAAATGAGCAGTAGAAGGACAGCAGTAATGCGTCCATGTTCCAGGGGTGGGACAAACCCAAGAAGAGGAAGAAATGCCCACACAAGCTAACAAGAAGCAAACAGATAAGAGTGGCAATGAAGCCATCCCAAAAAACAATGGACAATGGGCGGACTAAGCCCACTGTAAGTTAACAATAATTCTAGTAGCAGACAGTTCATGTGCTGCCTAGTAAGCGAGACTTAAACATTAGAGGTGTAAGCTGTCAATGAGCCTAGTCTTCTGCTGGAATATGGGCACTGCAACATGACAAGCAGCTACTGTTTCTGGAATGGACTGTTATCACATTACAGCAAGATATTCAACACCGACGGGGAAGCTAAGTGAATGCAGATTTTCCCATCATAGCAGTGAAAAGCAAAGATGAACTGCAATGAATGCTGGGACTTTTGCATACCAAATAAGCAGCTCACCAAGCATTTTATTGAAGATGTTGGCCACGCAGCTTGTAGCAGTGGTGTGTGGGCTACAATAAGATTAAGCTGGCAAAAAAAGCACATATATGCGCAGACATAACCAGGCAGCCCTGGTATCAATAGGAACTACTTTCATGCAACTGTACTCATGTAAATTGGAAAAATGCTGCCACTCACAGTGAAATACAACCAATGGATGAAGCAGGCTGATCACAGCCCCATGCTGTATGTTGCAGAGGAGGAAGCAAATTCTGAATAACATTTGAACAGACCAATGGATGAAGAGGGCTGGCCAAAAGTTTCTATATGTATTCATTTAGGATTTTTTAAAATAAGAAAACATGAGGCTACTGAGGCCTAAAGGCTGCATCTAGGCCAGACCTAAAAATGATATTTCTTGCAACTGATAAAACAGTCCAATCTGAACAATAGCCCCTAAAGTCTCGCCCCCGTAGAGGATTATTTGCTGTGGCTGGTACATCTTTCAGGGAGTGCAGCCACACAACTCCTGGCATCGCACGGGTGTAAACACGCTCGGGAGACACTACCGCTCCGGCCTAGGGGTGGGGTGGGGTTCCCCCTGCGGCGCTTCCCAGTCTGCTTTGGCGGGACGTGCGGTGCGCCGTAGTCCCCGATAGAGGGTGTGGCATATGTGCGCGAGTCTGAGGAGGGAGGAGGACTGCCCCTCTTCATTCTGGCATTCCTCGGCTCCCGTCGGGCGGCACGTATGACAGTTTCCCTTCAGGTGGAAGTGGACTACCATTTCAGCGTGCGCCTGAAGCGAGACAGAGTATGTGTACGTCCCAGTGTCTGTCAGGGTTTTTTCTGCTTGTTTCTGTGGCTCCAGTGCAGCGGTTCACCAGCGGAGCAATAGTTAGACTTGCTTGTGCTGTTTAATTCAAGGCTGTTAAGCATCAATCAAGGCTTGGCCCATCGAACCAAGTTGCTGTGCCTTTATTCCTAAATTTGTCTGGAGCTCAATTTATCGTTTCAGGGCACCTGTTTAACATGGCAGGTGAATTTGATTCTTGGGAGCCCGTGGAGGAGGAGCATTCACTGCTCGCCATTCATGTGGAACTGGTGGATGCGATTGATGCATCCCTGGAGAGGGCGGTCTCCTCGGCCCTAGAACCCTTTAGCCGCCGCATTATTGAACTCACCGTCTGGCGCAGGGTTGTCTCCTCATCAGAGGAGGACTGGAGGGAGTCTCTACCAGACACAAAAGGGTCCTCCAAGGGCAAAAGCACAGCCAAGGCACCGGCCAAGGCTCCTAAGACCGCCGCCTCTTCAGACGCCTTTGAGAGCCAGGCCTTCCTTAAGAGAAGCCTGGATAAGCGCGAGGTGTAAGAGGATTACCAGCCGGAAGGTACACCCCCCCCCCCCCCGAGGACGATTCATGCCCCCAAGGTGGGGCAGATGCCTACACGGGGAAGACACGGAAAACCCAGATGGGAACTAGGACAAAGAGGCAGGTCCGAGCAAACCCTGGAGACCGGAAGGTGGCGCCAAGAAACTCCGGCTGGATGCTCCTCAAACACAGGACTCGGCAGATATCTCGGATATGCTTAACCCGGAGGACATATGTCAAGCCTGCTATGTGGATTAAATACCAGCGCCCATTGTGGCGTCCTATGTAGCCAGCCAGATTCGGAAACCGATGGACCAAGAGGTCCATGGCTGCCTAAAGGCGGAATGTCCCCAGCCATCCCTGCCAAATAAAGTGTCAAGTACCCCAGAGATCAATGCCAGAATGGTAACTTTCATCACGAAGTTCATCAAAGTCCCTAAGAAGGGTTTGGACCTTTTCTGGCGGTCCCACCAAGACAAGGTCTTGGATGTGCTGGGACCGCTCACCAAGATATTAGACCTGGCGGAAGATGCCAAAGAGACAGGCCACTTGATAGATACCACGATCCTCTCGGGATGGGTGCAGAGAGCCCTATGTTTTCTTGGCAATGCGAATTGCGCATTATCAACAGAGCGCAGGTGCTCTTTGTTGATCAAGATTGAGCCCAGACTTGGCGAGCTGGCCTCCACGAAAGCCGGGCCCGTGGCAAACGGGGGTCTCTTTGGAGAACTATTTATAAAAGAACTGTCTTGTTTTGTTAATATCTCTCATCCCTAGATAAGGCCCAACAGTATATTAGGAAGGTTTTCAGCCAGCAAATTTTTTTGGGGCCGGAAGAGGTAGGGGGCGCTCCTCCGGCAGTCCTTACAACTCCAGCCCCCACAAGCTCCAGACCAAGCGATCCATGCAATGGCAGGACCAGCGGAAGTTCAGAGGGTTTTATCCCTCGAGAAGCCGCGGCAGAGGAAGCGAGGAAAAAGGCAACTTCTGAGGAGCCAACAATGCACTTGGTGGACCCACCGGTAAGGAGTATCCCTCGTTTCCTACCAGAGGTGGGGGGGAAGACTGCAATGCTTCTGACACAACTGGGCAGCAATTACAAGGGATGCTTGGATGTTGCAAACTGCGACGGGTTTCCATATCGAGTTCCATGGGACACTGCATCAACTATCGCGTCCCAGACCTCTAGCTTTCTCACAAGAGGGAGTGCAGGTGGCAGACAGGGAAGTACATGATCTCCTAAGCAAAGGGGCTATCATGCAGAAAACGCTGCATCCCGAGGGTTTCCTAAGCAATATCTTCCTTGTCGAAAAGGTCAAGGGGTTCAGGCCAGTGATCAATCTTCGAGACTTCAACCAATGGGTGGTGTACCGCCACTTCAAAACGGAAGCCATTCACCTTCTCAGAGACTTGTTTTTTCCAAACGATAGGATGGTTCGGCTAGACCTAAAAGACACCTACCTCACAGTACCAATTTTTCCTACCCACAGACTGTTTCTACAGTTTCAATGGGGTGGGCTGACATAGGAGTTAACCTGTCTGCTGTTCGGTCTGTCGTCAACTCCTTGGTGCTTCACAAAGGTGCTGAGGCCAGCCATTGAATGGCTCGGGCGTACACCTCATATTCTACCTGGACAACATTCTTCTGATACACCAGGTGAAGCTGACCTTACTCTCTCAGCTCCGAATGACTCAAATCCTTTTACAAGATCTGGGTTTCATCCTGAACGATCAGAAATCGGTTTGCGTGCCAGCTCAATGAATAACCTCTTCTTGGGTTTCAAGATCGACACGGTGCAGCAATGCCTCAGATTGCCCCAGCAGGAGATACGTCTAATTCGCAGGGAACTGTGGCGTACCCTGGCGAGGGAGAAGTTCTCTCTACGCCACTAAGCCCGGATCGTCGGACTGTTGTCATCTTCAATTCAGTCTATCTTTCCGGGTCCACTGCATTACCGGGCTCTACAATGCCTGAAAACGCAGCACTTACATCGCAGCCTTACATACACACAGTAGATATCCCTTTCACAGGTTGCACGTACGGAACTTCACTGGTGGCTCGAGCATATGCAGGCCTGGAATGGGAGAGCCATTTTAGGGTCAGCCCCGGATCTGGTGATCGAATCAGAAGTCAGTCGACAAAGTTAGGGCGCCCGTTGTTGAGATATTACGATAGGCAGTCATTGGTCAGAACACGAAGAATCACTACACAATGTCTCGGCAGTGAGATATATCAATCGGCTAGGAGACACGCGGTCCAAGCTATTGGCGGATTTGGTCAAGGATTTTTAGAATTACTGCCAGACAATAATTATCGATCATGCCGGAATACCTGCCAGGGACACTCAATTGGACGGTAGACTGGCATTCCAGACACCTACAGGACTACAGTGCCTGGAAGCTGGATCCGTCTATATTTCAGAGCCTGATGACTCAGTGGGGTCCATGTCAAGAGGCCCTCTTTGCTTCACGCCTCAATTGCCAGATTTCCCGGTTTTTCAACTGACGCCCAGATCCTCTGGCGGAGGCAACGGATGCCTTCCTGCAAGATTGAATCCTGTTCCGGGGTTATGCATTTCCCCCGTTTTCCATGATACCCAGACTAACGGCACTGGTCCGGAGGCAGAAGGCAGAAGTGATATTGGTGACGCCACGTTGGAAATCTCAAGTCTGGTAACCAGTTCTTCTGGAACTTTCTACGGATTTTCCAATCCAACTTCCCCAGACTCCCAGTCTGCTGAAGAACTCTCGGGCAGCTTGCACCCTTTGATTTGGGAGGGGACCCTCAACCTCATAGTGTTGGAGGATTACAGGGGACGTTGGGAAGCCTTTTCTCAAGGGTCTCCTCCCTTATCAGGAAGGCATGGGCAGAATATACAGTCAAGCAATATAGGTCTGCTTGGATTAAGTGGTCATGCTGGTGTGTGCGACAGGGTTTGGATCCCGTGGGGTCTGACGTAGTCCATGTAGTCAACTACTTGTCAGAATTAGTAGACAAGGGTTTGGCCTACCACTCGATTAACGCAAGTAGATCTGCAATCTCAGCAGGTGCTACTTTGCCTCATCTCATGCAAACGAGTATCCGACGTCTGGGCCTTGGAGGTTACCTCGTGTATGTTTACCCCTGGAGAGGGTGTCATTCACAGTTGCTCGACGAACAAAGTCTAACACCAGGGTGGTCCATTATCCAGCCTTTCCAGTTCACCCGAAATTGTGTGTAGTGCGTTGTCTCACGACATGATGACTGAAGAATATCGACCTTCAGGGGTGTCACAACTTTTTCTCTCGCTCAAGAAGCCTTTCAGACCAGTAACAGCCGCCACAATTGCCCATTGTGTGAGATGGATACTCCAGGACGCAGGCATAGATATAGTGGACTTCGGAGCACATTCTAGAAGGAGAGCCATGGCTTTGAAAGCCTTCCCCCTTGGGTGGCGTCTGGAGTACATCCTCAGAGCAGCAGATTGGTCCTCAGACTCCACCTTTAAGGTATTCTATTTCAAGCCTATTTTGAGCATGGTTTCTCCAATTGTCGATCAACTTTGAAGTAGCATAATCTGAGCCTCCGGGCCGGGCATAGAATATAACATTTCCTAGCTATCGAGAAGGAAAGTTCCAATTCTATTAAGGATACAGAGGCGAGGCTTATCTCCCCCCAGTTGAATAATTTATTCTCACCCTGCCTCGATGTACTGACGTCTACATATTGGCTAAGTATTACTGTTTCCAGAGGGTTACGGGGGAATGACTGAGAGATTAAATATGCTTTTGTGAAGTAATGATTGTTGGTCATTCATTAACATGTTTCTTTACTAACTCTTACAGGGTTTTGCTGATGTTGTTAAGATATGACTCATGTTTTGTCAATTGGGATTGATGCAGATTTTCTTGATTTTTACAGGATCCGATCGAAATCAGGACTATTGATAGAGAAGCGGGATGATACGTTTCGCCCGAAGAAAGAGGAAGTGCTGTTCCTTGATGTTGTTTATATGGGACTGCCTCTATGGTTGTTTTCCGGATTTTACAAAGACTCATGGGATATGTAGTCGTTTGTTATTATGTGTTTTTAAGGCTGCTGAGCAATAAAATATGGAAGAGACGAGCATAATCCTCGCCTCCGCATCCTTAAAAGAATTGAAACTTTTCTTCACGATAGCTAGGAAATTTTATATTGCACCACATTTTGTTGAATTTCTCCAAACCAACCACGTGCAATTTGGTTCTATCCCTTTAAAGAGTGTTACATTCCCATCGCTTTCATGCCAACAAATAACAAGCAATAGTAAATGCATTAGGTTTCGTCTATGTGATTAATAATAGCTTTTTTGTTGTTGTAAATTGTGACTTACTGAGCAGTTGTACAATATAAGGTATAAAAAGTCTGTAAAAGTCAAACTCCTGTTAATGAACAGATTCTTGGTATAGATCATCAATTCTCTGACCCTTTATGCTATTGGTTTCTTTGACACTGTATGTACTTTAACTATGCTTAATGATTTGTATGTCACTGTCTCTTCATCTTGCAAAGCGCTCTGATACCAGCATGGGTCAAGTTCGTGCTATATAAAACTTTTCAAATAAAATAAAGCGTTATGACTTGTTTATGTACAAAAAGGAAATATATTGTGCTGTTACTAGTGGTATTATAAAGTGGGGAGATTTGGTAAATGGTGGAGGACAAAGATAAAAAAACATGTACCTGATAAGTAGGCTCAAAAGTGGTGCAGCTATGGGGAGAATAGGTAAAGGGTGGATGAAAAACCATACAAGTACAGCGTAAGCGCTGGTTTTGCAAATCCCCCAAATAAAACGGATTATGAAAACTAGATGAAAAGGTGTTGTTTGGTTATTGTCCATTGTTAATATAAACAAATGAAAATTAACTTTACATTTTTCAAACGGACATTTGAGCATTTCTATATTGCAATATTTGGTGTTTAGAGGAGTTCTGACAAATTTTGGCCCCGGTGCCACTGCACCTGCTGCACCATTCAAATCATGAGCTTAGAGCCTGCAAGATAACTGCACTTGTGGCTGCCTGTTCAGCTGTAAAATATAGCAATAATCTGGGTTTAGTGGGGAGCCTAGAGCTTTTCGACCCAGTGCCAATGCACCTGCTGCACTATTGTAATCATGACCCTAGTGCCTGCTAGGTAACTACACTTGTGAATGTCTGTTTAGTAGTAAAATTTAGCAATAATCTGTGTTTAGAGGGTTCCCTAAAGCTTTTGGTCCCAGTGTCGCAGCACCTGCTGCACCACTTAAACTAAGCCCCTAATAACTGCAAGGTAACTGTAATTGTGACTGTCTGTTTAGTTATTAAATATAGCAATATTAGGTGTTTAGTGGTGTGCTTAGAGCTTTTGGCCCCAGTGCCACTGCACCTACTGCACCATTCAAATCATGACCCTAGAGCCTGCAAGATAACGGCACTTCTGACTGCCTGTTTAATTGTAAAATATAGCAATACTCAGTGTTTAGTGCGGTGCCTAGTACATTTGGTCCCGGTGCCACTGCAAAGCGATCGGTTCTGTACTTTACGGTGAGGCCGTTAATGCCTTGGTCCTTGTAGAGAACTGATTCCTGAGGCAGCTGTTGAACCTCCCAGTAAGCACCACAATGATCTCATTAAGGCTGGATATGGGGGCCAGAACAATTTCTGAAGTGATTGCCATCAGGCCCCTTATGTACTGGAGAAGAATCTGGGCAACCCCGGAGTTATTCTCGTATTGTCGTGAGCAGGGAGAGATACTTGCCATGCAGGGGGCAGGGGACTTACCCTAGTTTAACTATGTCAGGGATACCCTCCGAAGTATGGAGAAAGACAGACTTTGGGATACCCCATGGCAGCTTGTAGCCAAATTTCTAAACTAGAACTCAAAGTGAGCTATAAGAATTACAAACTAGGCACTCTTAATGAGCCGAACTTAGGGAGTATTGACTAATGACTTTAAACAGCACAAGGACTATTTCAAAGCCAAAGGGTTCCTAGACAAAATAGAACCAATCTTGGCCAGAAAGCTCTATGTTTAAGTTAGACATGGGTCTCTCGCCTTGCGCACATATACCCGCAAATGGGCTTCTGTAGACAAAGTAGAGGAGCAGGATTGTCCGTCCTGCAGTTTGGCCGATGAAACCTTGGTCCATGTCCTCTTTTTTTGCCCAGAGTATAGGCTGGCAAGGGCAAAATGGTTAATTCCCATCTGTAGGAACCTGGGGACTGTACAGCATGTGGAGGCGCTTAGAATTCTTAAAATAGACACCAGCCAGCCTATTGTATTTGCAGTCTCGAAGTATTTATTTGCAATATGGTGTATAAGGTGCAAACACGTTTCGCTGCCTGCTACAGTTAACATCCCATAGACCTGTGTCTTGCACTTAGCTACTGAATTATAACATACTGATCATACACTAAAATAGCACTACATTAAGTGCATGTCAATCTATGGTATCAAGATATGCATTTTTAAATTGTATACCCTTTGTGAATAGTGCAACGTCGCTTTTAACGTTCTTCTTTTAAATGACTTAATGTATATATTCTTTCCTATATTTTTGTGCTATATCATGTTGCAATTATTTAAAAAAATGTGTCTTTTATGGCGTAATGCAGAAATAAAGAATATTGACTTGATTAGCAATTGTGACTGCCTATTTAGTAGTAAAATATAGCACTACTAGGTGTTTAGAGGAGTTCTGACAACTTCTGGGCCCGGTGCCACTGCACCTACTGCACCATTCAAATCATGACCCTAGTGCCTGTTAGATAACTGCACTTGTGACTGTCTTTTAATATGTGCTTAGTGGGGTCCCTAGAGCTTTTGGTCCCGGTGCCACTGCACCTGCTGCACCATTAAAATCAAGCCCCTTTTCACTACAAGGTAACTGCAATTGTGACTGCCTGTTTAGTAGTAAAATATAGCAATATTAGGTGTTTAGAGGGAAAGATAACAAAATGTAAACTAAATGCAGTGTTAACCAAAAGAAAAAAAAAGTTCGAACCACCAACGCGGATGGGAACGAGTAGTTAGGCCACAGGAATCTGGGAAGAGAGACACAGAAGAGAGAACAGGCTACAACTAACAGAAATGGAGGAAAGTAAACTGGCAAGCAAACGGACCAATAAAAAGTGAAGGCGGGATATAAGTCCCCTTTAAGATATATTAAAAACAGTAGATTTCACAAGCACAAAAAGTGATGTGCAGGCGAAACCTAAAACTAAAAAGGCTACATCCTGATGATGGCCAACCTGCCCCAGAGCAACACTAAGAGGTCTTCATCGTAGTACTGTGTGGGATCGTGCAATAGGACCATAATCTAGTTCCAAGGGCTGCTTTGATATAAACAGTAGTAAAGCGCCTGTGTTTTCCCCTGGTCGAATTGTCAAACTCCTAAATGGTCTATTTAACTTGCCTATAAGTCCTTTGTATATGGTCAAAATGTAGCCAGGGCCTGAAAGTTTAATGCCACTAGTGGACTGCAGCACTTGCTGTGCCATCCATTATGACAGCAGTGCAAACATGGCTTCAGGCCTACTTTTGTAACGCATGCAACAAATACACTACAACCTGTCAAACAATATCCCTTAAGAGTTAAAACCTTCCTTTTACATATTAATAAGTAACCCTTATATAAGTGTGAAGCCCACAAGGTTAGCAGGTCACAAGAAATCTATTCGCCCACTCGCTATGGAGTTTGATTTTAGCAGGGAAAGGTATTTTTACGGCCTACTGGCCCATTCTGGGAACTGACAAAGAACAGGTGTTATGTTCACTTACAAAATGAATGAGCAGTAAAGATGCCTATATATCTTCTTTTTATCTTGTCACATTTCCTCTGAGTTCAGAGGTCAAAAGTCAGTTTGCGTCTTCCTACAATTTACTTTGGAATCATTTCAAATATATTTCATTGGGTGTGAAAGCACATTTTTTGTAACTCCGTCATGAAAAACATGATTTAGATAGGATGGAAACAAATGAAAACACTTTACTTGGTGATATGCAAATGATAATTTTTGCTTAAGCCCAATTTCCAAAGAGTATTATTTTCTCTCTCTCCAATACATTTATTGGAAGTGAGTTTTTTACACATGAATTGAGAAACATTCTTGCACCCACCCCGATGGCAATGCTATTCGTGAACTAAGAGGCAAGTTAATAGACATGTGTACCCTATATGCGAGCTAGATTTTTATTATATATGGAGCAAAAGTTTAGTCTATTAAATCAAATAAAAAGGTTTTTATAGAGCAGAAATGCTTAGCTCACATATTTGATGGTGCTCTTGTGATAATGAAGAAAAAGTCGGCTCTGTAAAATAACATTTGCCTATGATCACACAATTTGAGACCAGTTTACGGGTCAAGTACATTACAGTCAGGTCGAGTAGATTATTCAAGTTACTAGAACTGCAGGGCCAGTAACATTTTTTTTTTTTAAATTGAGGCCTGGTTGGGTGCATGATATCTAAAAGTGGGATATAGGAAAAATGTATATTACCATGTCCCTACAATATTACAAGGCCACCACAGTAACAAGGCCCAAAAACCTATTTTCACTTTGGCACCTAGATGTCCTACTTAGAAAACTAGAGTGCAAATTAAAACACTAATACAGTAGCTCAGAAGTAGGACAAGCTAGGAGAAAAATTAAACAACCACTTTAGTAGTTATTAAAAATCCCAATTCAATTGTGAAGTCACATTATGAATAAATATGAACAAAAATAACTTTTAGAAGATTAACTTTTCCCTGCCTGAAATTCAAGAGGATAATTTGCACTGGTTTTCCAGCTTCTCCCAGCCAGTGATGATCCTTGAATAGGTGTGAAAAAGATATATAATGTCTCCCAGGGGCAAACAATATGTGGACCTGAATGGGCAGAGATGACATCTCTGAACTCCACATAATATGCAGGTAGGGAATGTGGGCATTCTTTTTTAAACAAATCCTACTTGACACGACTTCTGAGTGTACATAATACACATGGGGAACATTTGAAAATGAGAGAACAGGATGCCAAGACAGTACTTGTTCATCCACTGTCTGGTTGCTGAAGGACCCTGCTTTTGTCCTGTTTGTGTCTGCTTCTGGGTTTGTTGTGGGTACAGTACCTGCTCCAAACTGGATTTTGAGGAGAAACTAGGATTACCATAGTGCACTCCCCCCACACGCCCCCAGCGCCCAAGTTGCATGTGGCCAAAGACTTTCAATACCTTGGATATCTACGACACATTCCATTTTGGGCCTATTGCAGTAAGGCAAACAGGAACTACTGACAAAGAGGATAGGGTTGGCCCTGGGGGGCTATTACCATTTGCTTAGGGAGGGGCCAAGAGTTATACCCACCCAATAGCTTGTTCCAGGCATAAATGTGACATCTCCAGGCACCCCCTTCAGAACACTCTCTTGACCTGCGGAAGATCAGAACATGATGGGATCTCCTGTCAGAACTGAACAGAGCCCTTCAGGATTTGACTTGCTCCCTCTTGTACACAGGACAAAGAAGTGGACTCCAAAAGTTAGGAGGCTGACCTTCTGCGTGGCTACATGGAGGCAAGCTGCAAGAGACCTTTTCCTGGAAGTACCGAGCTGATCAGTGACACTGAATCTAGACTGGAACCTGCTTGCCATTGCCCAACACCTCTGAGTCTCCCCAGAGGTCCTAGGGTGCTCTAGGAGCGTACGTCTGTGGTGGATTGGGACTTAAGGATTATGGTCAGAATGTAAAATCTTTGATCAATATGAACCTGGCTGGTGTATCTAGACAGTTGCTCGCTCAATTGTGGTCAGCCATAAATGCGTCTAGGTTCCCGTTACTGTCGACCATCATTCCTTTACGGCACTATTTTTACTTACAACTTTGAAAATGCATCTCTATAGTTTCCCTTACTAGATTTTTGTCCTTTTATTTATAAAATGTTGCTCTAATTTACTGATTTGGCTTAGGATTTCAATTCCTTGGCATTTGGACTTTACTGATTTGGAACTGCATAAATATGTTACACATTGCCCTAAATTAAGGCGGTCTGCTCTGTGCCATAGGTACCAGGGGGTTGAACTCAGATTAATTTAGTGACTTTGATGGTTCATCCTGACACCCTACTTAACAATCCAATTTCTTAAACCTTTGTTGATGGCTTTTGACTCAATAATGCATATTTTTTTGCAAAGGAAACTTAACACTCATAAATAATTTTGTGGCATTAAACCTAGACGTACATCTTTGGGTTAAAGATATGGCCTAAAAACTTTGATGTTAAAGATTTCCTTGCACAATATATCCAAGTAGTCACTATGTCCTTTTAATTATCTCAAGCTTTTAATTTTATCTATGAACATTAACAGTTCACTTGAAATTGCACAGTTACATATTTACTAAGGTAGGCATCAACCAAGACTGGAATATAATATTTTTAAACAGGAGATAATGTCCAATTCTTGGTGTTCTACTCTAGTTCCTTTATGCCAGCAGGGTAAAAGGTAGGGTGTAGCTATTTTTACACAAATGTTTGACTCCGTTTTGGATCATAAAACTAAATTTAGAAATGAAGATAGATTTGGCCAATTATAAAACTGGAATCCTACATTTTTATATTAAAATACTTTACAGGCCTTCAGTGGATGATTCCACTTTTTGAAACTATTTATTTGCTTTAACAGTATGCTTTGATAATCACTCTCTTACTAAGGGAGACAATTTAAATGTAGTCTTTGATCCACTTTAGATAGGCTTTGTAGATTATTTAACATTGTAGAAGTCAGAGTTCATTGTGATCTGAGTTACACATTTAAAGGGGCAATTAAAATGTTCTGTACAAAAAAAGTTTTTCCTTTTTAATGCTCATGAAATATTCATGTATTAATTATGTATTGGTATCCAAACATCTATGCAATTTAGTTTCTTCCCCTCCTACAGAGCCCACTAACAGTTTGTATCATGCTATGAGAACTTTTAAATTTGAATAGTTCAGATTTAAAGTTCACACATTCTGGACACTGGATTCAGGAGATCTCGCCACAGGACACCACACTCGGTCACTCATAGTGAGCTAGACACCCTACTAGACATAGGTCACTTCGGAAAGGCGGTCACCAGACTTTATCCCGCCCTAATGTACATGACCAAACTTGACTTTAGGCACTGGAAACCTCATGGGGCATCGATCTCAACGATGATGCCCTGGCATACCCCAGAAGAGTCTCAAGGAATACAAGAATCCAACTAATTTAATATAATTAACTCAACAATCATATCTGATTTCACACCACCTGCACAGAATATTCCAAAATTTCCCAGACCGGATCCCAAAAGGTAATTTGAGCAATGCCATTTTATTACACTGGTTATGCACGTGCACTAATATTCAACAATTCTAAAGCCATACCACAATGTTGAATAATAAAACTACCTCCATACGACTGGACGTTTCCCAAAGGCATACCAACTAGGCCTTATACACCACACTAAAAGGCAAAGATTTGCAAACAGATTTGTAGATCTGGCACTTATACAGGCTAAGAGATTACTAGACCAGAAATAGGAACTCTTTCCATCCCCACAAGTGTAAAATACATGAATGGACAGGGGTAGAGAGTCAGGTGCTTGCTAAACAGCAACATAGATGTATCCAAACAACTGAATGGAACATCATCATGCTAAGCCTGTGAAAGGGAAATCATAATACCCTTTTGAGACATAGCTGCTGACACAGCCGCCCCTTTTGCTGACATAGCTGTCCCTTTCGCAGATTATTCCTCCACTGATGGGCATGCCATCGGACATATTTTTGCAGAGACTGATGTGCTCCATTCCCGGACACAACTGCAACAGCAAATCCATTGGAATATATAGGATGCTATTCACTAGCGGTCGTACCCAGTTTTGTATATCCCCTCCCTTTCCTAGGTTAATTTGTATTCCTATGCACTTCTATGTTGTAGACTGTATGAACATGTGCTAATCTCCATTGTTAGTTAACTGTCTCTGTGTTCTTGCATTACTCTCCCTTCCCCAGAGCTCGTCCTTTGGCTCTTGAACAATTACTGCTGCAATACACACAGTGATTATTATGTACATGATGGCTGACTGTACCTGCAAACTGATGTGAATACTAGCTGTGTATGTGTTAATGACATTGGAAAATCAATAAATAAAATATACTTTAAAAAATAATAATTTAGTCTCCTTGTAAAAATGTAAACATTGTTTTAACTCCATTCTTATTAAAAGAACAGCTTGTATTTATGCCCAATGGTAAACCCAATAAATCTGCTGTTGCAAATAAATTTCATGAAATTGTTGCCAACCTTTTTAAAAAGAAAACATGATGCATTGCTTTTATTTGCAATGGTGAGCTGATACCTTCTACGTAAGCTATTACTAAGGAGCTCCAATATTTTCTTGTTTCCCAATACAAATATATGGACATGCCCTCTAGGAGTGATTGTTTCTGTCTAAATCGAATTTTCCAAAAATCTAACACTCTGAGAAGGATTTTACTGAACTGCGCCACAACCATAACTAAAATTGATAATTCCTCAAAGCCACACAGCCAGACTGAAATCCAGCTAGATTTAAAAAAAAACATTTAGGACATTTTAATTTTGCATTTCAAGGACCTCTTTGATCAGTGTGTTTCAGACAGAAACATGTCTGGATCTCTTAAAGAGGCTCTGATTGTCCTTGTTTTGAAACATTACAAAGACTAATTAGGGACAATTATAGGCCTATTATTATTTAATTAACCTAGTTTGCAAGACTCATTCTAAAATTGTGGCAGCAGATAATACAAGAAGTGTGTGTCAATAGCGGACCTCTCCATATGAAAAGACTGATTAAATATTATGAATTGGATCCTACTTTTAAACAGAAACTTGTTCTTTCCTACTGCTATATGAATCTCCAGGTGTAGTGTACACCATTTGACTTGGTTGTGGAATCAACAGTACACATCAACAATGCGGTCATTCTAGGCAATCTTAAATTGATATTTTCCCAAGTTTATCTTCTGCTAGAAAACCGCTCAGTTGCCTGGACTTGTACTTTCAGTAGCAAATTGTAAACCCTACATATATAAAGCAGCACCCCATGGGTTGGCTATTTTGGAGAGAAAATCAAATGGTGATCTTGACCCAAGATTACTGCACTACAAGTGAAGTCACAAAGAGTGAATTCACTTTAAATTTAGGTTTCATGGAGATTTGAAAGTAAGTACAGAATGCTTACTGTAGCTAGACTAATAGCTTTCCATATATTTCACAGAAAGAAACATTGCAATTAATAAGGAAATTTCAGCACTCATATATAAATAGGTGCTAATGGGATTGTCAGATACTAAAGAACTATTGGACTGCAGTTATCAATAACCTCGAATATGTCACTGGGATAAATGCATGTGAAGCAGAGAATAGTTTGTTGTGGATACACACGAGACCCAAGAAAAACAGTGGCCTTTAAGTTTCCAAACCAAGCATTGTTGTTGGCCAAAAGGGCAATTACAATGAAATAGAAGGCAAATGTACCCACCCACATTCAATAGTTGGAAGTGAGAAGTATTATATTGGGCACATATAGAAAGTAGAGCACTCAGAAGGGAAACAAGCATTGGCATAGCCAATAGGTCTCGCCTTTGGGACCTTATAAGTGTTTAGTTATCCAGCACAGTATCCTTGGTGCAACAACATCAAGTGTTGCATGGCTAAACACTTATAAAGGTCCCAAAGGCGAGACCTATTGGCTATGCCAATGCTTGTTTTGAGTGAGTGGCTCGTGCAGGTATGCCACTGTGAGGTAGAGATGCTGCAAGTGCTTTTACAGGAGCCCCTGTGACATTGCGCCTCTTCAAAATGTATCTTGGGTCTGGTGTAATACTTCTAGCCCTTATTCCCGTCTTCTCGCACCCAATGCATCCTTAAATGTCCCATGTACAGCCGGGGTTGACACTCCTATTACCCCTGCCCTCCAGTGACACTTTACCTGTCACGGGTGGTGGTGGTGGTGGACGTGATGGTGGTGGTGGACGTGGTGGACGTGGTGGTGGTGGACGTGGTGGTGGTGGACGTGGTGGTGGTGGACGTGGTGGTGGTGGACGTGGTGGTGGTGGACGTGGTGGTGGTGGACGTGGTGGTGGTGGACATGGTGGTGGACGTGGTGGTGGTCGTGGTGGTGGTGGTCTTGGTGGTGGACGTGGTGGTCGTGGTGGTGGACGTGGTGGTCGTGGTGGTGGACGTGGTGGTGGTGGTGGACGTGGTGCTGGTGGTGGACGTGGTGGTGGTGGTGGACGTGGTGGTGGTGGTGGACGTGGTGGTGGTGGTGGACGTGGTGGTGGTGGTGGACGTGGTGGTGGACGTGGTGGACGTGGTGGTGGACGTGGTGGTGGTGGTGGACGTGGTGGTGGTGGACCTGGTGGTGGTGGACCTGGTGGTGGTGGACGTGGTGGTGGTGGACGTGGTGGTGGTGGACGTGGTGGTGGTGGACGTGGTGGTGGTGGACGTGGTGGTGGTGGACGTGGTGGTGGTGGACGTGGTGGTGGTGGACGTGGTGGTGGTGGACGTGGTGGTGGTGGACGTGTTGGTGGTGGACGTGTTGGTGGTGGACGTGTTGGTGGTGGTGGACGTGGTGGTGGTGTATGTGGTGGTGGTGTATGTGATGGTGGTGTATGTGGTGGTGGTGGACGTGGTGGTGGTGGTGGACGTGGTGGTGGTGGACGTGGTGGTGGTGGTGGACGTGGTGGTGGTGGTGGACGTGGTGGTGGTGGTGGACGTGGTGGTGGTGGTGGACGTGGTGGTGGTGGTGGACGTGGTGGTGGACGTGGTGGTGGTGGTGGACGTGGTGGTGGACGTGGTGGACGTGGTGGTGGACGTGGTGGTGGTGGACGTGGTGGTGGTGGACGTGGTGGTGGTGGACGTGGTGGTGGTGGACGTGGTGGTGGTGGTGGTGGTGGTGGACGTGGTGGTGGTGGTGGACGTGGTGGTGGACGTGGTGGTGGTGGTGGACGTGGTGGTGGTGGTGGACGTGGTGGTGGTGGTGGACGTGGTGGTGGTGGTGGACGTGGTGGTGGTGGTGGACGTGGTGGTGGTGGACGTGGTGGTGGTGGACGTGGTGGACGTGGTGGTGGTGGACGTGGTGGACGTGGTGGTGGACGTGGTGGTGGTGGTGGACGTGGTGGTGGTGGTGGACGTGGTGGTGGTGGTGGACCTGGTGGTGGTGGTGGACCTGGTGGTGGTGGTGGACCTGGTGGTGGTGGTGGACCTGGTGGTGGACCTGGTGGTGGTGGTGGACCTGGTGGTGGTGGTGGACCTGGTGGTGGTGGTGGACCTGGTGGTGGTGGTGGAAGTGGTGGTGGTTGTGGTGGTGGTGGACGTGGTGGACGTGGTGGTGGACGTGGTGGTGGTGGACGTGGTGGTGGTGGACGTGGTGGAGGTGGACGTGGTGGTGGTGGACGTGGTGGTGGTGGACGTGGTGGTGGACGTGGTGGTGGACGACGTGGTGGTGGTGGACGTGGTGGTGGTGGACGTGGTGGTGGACGTGGTGGTGGACGTGGTGGTGGACGTGGTGGTGGTGGTGGTGGACGTGGTGGTGGTGGTGGACGTGGTGGTGGTGGTGGACGTGGTGGTGGTGGTGGACGTGGTGGTGGTGGTGGACGACTATTGGGTGGAGGGTGCTGGCAGAATGCGGATGGAGAGGAGGATCTCGAAGGGGGCACATGGGAGAGCAGAAAGAGGCCGATTATTAGATACAATAAAATTTAAAGCGCATTAAAGCCAATGCTCCTTTAATAAAAAAAACACGTCGTGCCTGCAGTGAGAGTGGCTCACAAAGAAAAGAAACAAGTTTGCCTCCGGTGTTCAGTCGGTTTAAGCTCTTTTTATCTAGACGCCCAGTTTGTTCAGGTGCGTGTGCGTTCCGTTAAATCTTGTGTACTGACTTGTCTTGTGAAACCTGGCTGTATTTCTCAGCTCCCCGCGTGTGCCAGTCAGCAGCCTGAATTAACTTCAGCCTTGCGCGAGAACAAGCAGCAGCTGTTTGAAGCACTCGTGCTTGTGCTGGCCTCCGCCTTGCGAGAGCGAGCAGCAGCGGCGCGAGAGCCATATGGTTTCAATTAGCACGCGCGACGCTGCTCGCTCCCGCAAGGAGGATGCCAGCACAAGCACGAGTGTGCAAAGGAGCAGACTGATTTCTAAAGGTCATCTCCTAGAGCAGCGCACGCGCGCTGCCTAGGCGAGACCTAAGAAGGAAAGGCTTCTCCAAAAAAAAAAAAAAAAATCAATTAAATCAGGATTAATCCCATATAGACAAAGAGGGCAGAGACAATGATGATAGGCTGCCTTGAAGTAACTATATTGCTAGTCCTTTGATGAAGGATACGCCTCCCGAAAAGCATGACTAGAGTGCAACTACTCCACTGATGAAGCATGGTGCCCCCTACACCTACATGGCAGCATAACCTGTCATACCATGATAGCCCAAATAAAAGTCAAAGTAACTTTTGATCCTGAAGTGGATCACAGGAGGAGCTGGTCTGCCCAGTGAAAGACTAGAGGGGGAGGCGGGGGGGGGAAGGGGGAGGGGGGTGGAGGTTTTTATATAGTTGATTAAATTGTTTGTAACCTGTTGTCTGTGAATCAATGAGTACATCCTTGAATGCATACTACATCTATCGCCTATTGATTGGGATGTTGTACCCTGATGTGATTATAGAATCCAAATGACGTACTTTGGGACTGTAAATATGTAGCAGCTTGAAAGTATTTACTGAATATTTGAGAAAGAGAAAATGTTACTAAAAAGTGGTAATAAAAAATACATGCAAACACAGAGATCTCTTTGACTAATCCACCTTAAGGCAACTGTCAATGGTTGAGCAAGTGATGAGATGTACCAACTAGTCGCCAGGGCACGGAGCAGTGCCACACAATCTTAAAAGTAAACAGAAAAGTGATGGGTGGACTGCCTGAACTAATCTGAGGCACTGGTAATTACTCGGGCTGCATCCCAGTCCATCGTGCTTTGGCACACCATGCTACCTCAGCTTAGACCCAGACATAAGCAAACCAGCCTTGGTTCTGCTCCAATAGGCCCAGTCTAACCCAAACTACCAAGCAAGGGCCACTCCGAACCAGAACGCAAGCAACCCAAGACCGATTTCACCCTATTTAGTGTTCTTCAGTAGGGTGCAGCTTGGTTCCAGTGGCATAGTGAGCACGAGACACATCTAGGCATACCAGTCATACATCGGGCAACGCAGTAAAGTAAACACGTTTTTGTTTACTTCAACTGAATCTTAAAAGGGCATTTGTTCAACCATTATATAGGAAATTAGGCCTGGATTCCTCTGGTTCAAAAATTGTAGGCAATCAAGTATTTCTTACATGGGCCAGTTGTTGAAAAGAACAGTAGCGCTTCAACTGTAGTCCTCAGTTTGAAAAGTTCTACGCTAGCTTCTGATCAAACTGGGAACAGAATCAGCCACCATTTCCATACTGAATGATCACTGGTGGGACACGGATCAGGGCAATCCCATTAGAACTCCTCATTCTGTCTCCAGCATTCAATGAAATGAGGCATTCATGCTGGGAGACTCTTACCATCCTGGGGACAAAAGCATAACATTTTTCTTTGTCTAATCAGTTCACTGCTGTGGAAGTTTTACATTTCGTATGATTTGCCTAAATGGGATGTAGGGCCTCCCAAGCTCCAGGTTTTTTCTTTTAAAAAAAAAATCTTGTCACCTTTAATTCCATTAATCAGGTTTTTGTACAGCAATTGGTCAATATTCAGCCTAGCAGAAAGTGTAAATACATTGAACAAAAGACTGGATGCAACTGTTCAAGCTGGTCCTGTATAAAAGGAAGGTCTCTATAGCGGTACGATAAGCCAGTTTGTGGTTTTCTGACTTATTGCTTTCTCACATGGACCAATGACCCGTCCTGGTCTGGAAAGTTACCAACTGAGGGTCCGCGTTCATCAGTCAGAAACTGCAAATAAGGCTCATGGTAGTACCAGTAATCAAAGTTGGAGTCTTTCACCTGTGGTTTCTAGGACCATATCAGATTTATCCATGTGAAGGTCTTCAATGATTGTTCTTGTGCTGTCTTGCAATTACTGACTACCCAAATTGAATCTATTTTGATGAACTAAAATAGCTGATTAATGGCCGCTTCAGACTCCAAAATGCAGAAGTATGCGATGCATTGCAAGTGACCAGTTTCAGAAAAAGTAGTAAAGCAGAAATGTTGCAACTAATTTGACACCTATCTCATTGCAGAATCCTCATATAAACCTACACGACCATGTATTTTCAACAAATATGCACTTGAAGAAAACTATCAATAGAAGCTGAACTTCACTTACATGGATTGGCTGGAAAACTGTGTGGAAAGTGGTGATTTTCAGATGTTATATAATTTTTTGACCTACACATTGCATTCATCCTCCTTCACATAGGAGCAGGTGCTAGGCTGAGGCCAACCCATATGTGTGCTAAAGTGTGGAGACCCCACGTATGAACAGGTTTCAATGTGTTTAGGGAACACAAATGGGACAATGTAACATCCACAAAATATTATTGCATTGATGGCTGACCATTCAAGCAATGCCAAACAATAAAAAAAACACTTGAGAGCCACCAAATGGATGGGTCTGACACAAAGTCCACTCACTATGTACCATTTACTTTTGCAAAGAATTGGTTGCGTGGGGTCCTCAAGATAGCTAAAGAGGACTACTGCCGGAACTCTAAAGGTTATCATGGCACGATTTCTAGAGCATCAAAAATTTAAAAAGCTGTCAGACACAGATGATAAAATTAAAACAATACATTTTTCAAGTGATGTATACGACATTAAAAGAAAACATGATGGTCTAGACCTGACCGTCTGTCTCCTCGAGACCCACACCACTACTTGTCAGGGCCATGTGGGGTTGGTGGAAGTATACTCCTTTCGCACTCCTTTCTCCCTCATCATATGGCTAGAGCCATGGGACTGTTCAGTGGCAAGAGAATTTATCAAACAGTGGCAAAGCAAAAAGGTCTACCAAATATGAGATCTACTGGATGTGTCAATGTTTTTAGCCATGTTGTACAGAAGCATGCAATATGACAAAGCAGAAAGAAATAAAAGCTCTATGGCTCAGCCAGCGTTGGCTGTGTTGTATCGCTTTTTTTTTTTTTAATTATAAACTTTCACCCATGTTGGGCTGCTGTACAACATGGCTAAAAAAAAAGGTTGCCAATAGATTCTGCATAAGCAAGACCTAATGGCTTTGCCAATGCTTATTGCCAAATGGGTATTAAATCACAAGATGAACAAAAGCTTGGTAAAATGTTGTTTTGTTAAATTGACAGCAGGTTTAGGGTCACAAAGACAGTTCAAGATATGGCTGCACTGATCCACAAAGCGAACAGACTGGCTGGGAGACTGAGGCCCAGATGAAGAAAGAGACCTCAAGGTCAGTATAATTTAAAATGGGGTTAGGTGGTCTGTCTAGAGGGAATGGTGTACAGAGTATGTGGACGAAGGAGTTACAAGTACCCAGGTAAGAAGAATGCCTACTCATGAGCAGCCCAACGTCCTGCTCAGTCTTTCACCTCCGACCCAGCCGGACAAAATTGTTGAGAGGTGAGAGAACGGTTCCACCATAACTGTAGAGGAAAAGAATTGTGGAATTCTGTCATGAAGAGCATGGCATTGGCAAGAATGAATAAAAGAAAGTTATTGGTGGGCAAGTATGGACTTTAAGATAGAGCATATAGTGAGAGAGTGTCCAGATGCCAAGTCCCAAACACTACTAAAGCCACCCTTGTGTCTGGTGAGGTGTCCTACTATGGCATGGGATATCATTAGAGTGGATATTATAGGGCCAGGGTAGATGAGTATGGTGCGTCCGAGTATGTCGTAGTGGCTATGGACTATTTTTCAAAGTGGTCGGAAATTTTATTTGCGGAGTGTCCTAATGAGTCTTGTATCGTGATGTTTTTGGTTGAAGTTCTTTTAAGGTAAGGTCTAAAAAAAACAATTATGACTGATAATTGGGCACAATTTACGTCAAAAGGCATGAAGAAATGTGTCAGTCGTAAAGCTATTTAAAAATGTTTTGTGTCAGTTTATCACCCTGAGGGTATTGGAGAGGAAGAAAGATTTAACCTGGTCATCAGGGTGCACTTCAGATGCCTATACATAAAAGTGAAGAGTGGATGTTGGAGGTTAAGAAAATGGTCTGGATGTATCACAGCTCCCAATCAATCAATCATGTCACTTATAAAGCGCACTACATACCCGCGAGGGTCTCAAGGCGCTGGGGGAAGAGGGGGGTGGTGCTGCTACTGATCGAAGAGCCAGGTCTTGAGGAGTCTTCTGAAGGCCAGTAGGTCTTGGGTCTGTCGGAGGTTGGTGGGGAGGGTGTTCCAGGTCTTGGCGGCGAGGTGGGAGAAGGATCTGCCGCCGGCAGTCGTTCTCCGGATGCGGGGGACTGTGGCGAGGGCGAGGCTGGTCGAGCGGAGCTGGCGGGTGGGGGTGTAGAAGCTGAGTCGTCTGTTGAGGTAGGCTGGTCTGGAGTTGTGGAGTGCTTTGTGTGCGTGGGTGAGGAGCTTGAAGGTTATCCTCTTGTTGACAGGGAGCCAGTGCAGGTCTCTCAGGTGGGGTGTGATGTGGCTGCGTCAGGGGATGTCGAGGGATAAGACGTGCAGAGGCGTTCTGGATGCGTTGCAGCCGTCTCAGGAGCTTAGCCGTCGTTCCTGCGTAGAGGGCGTTTCCGTAGTCCAGCCTGCTGGTGACGAGGGCCTGGGTGACTGTTTTTCTTGTTTCGGTGGGGATCCACTTGAAGATCTTGCGGAGCATTCGGAGGATGTTGAAGCAGGATGAGGAAACGGCGTTGACCTGCTTAGTCATGGAGAGGGTGGGGTCGAGGATGACCCCTAGGTTGCGTACGTGGTCGGTGGGTGGCGGGGCTGTTCCCAGTGATGTTGGCCACCAGGAGTCGTCCCAGGCTGAAGGGTTGGAACCAAGGATGAGGACCTCCGTCTTGTCCGAGTTCAGCTTCAGGCGGCTGGTCCTCATCCATTCGGCGACGGCCTTCATTCCTTCGTGGAGGTGGGCTTTGGCGGTGTGAGGGTCTTTGGTGAGGGAGAGGATCAGCTGGGTGTCGTCGGCGTAGGAGATGATGTTGAGGATGTGCTGTCGGGCGACGTGGGCGAGGGGTGCCATGTAGATGTTGAACAGCGTTGGGCTGAGGGAGGAGCCTTGGGGTACGCCGCAGATGATCTTGGTGGCCTTGGATCGGAAGGGGCGAGGCGGACGCTTTGTGTTCTGCCGGAAAGGAAGGATGTGGTCCAGTCCAGGGCCTTCTCTTGGATCCCGGCGTCGTGAAGGCGTGTTCGTAGTGTGTGGTGGCAGACCGTGTCGAAGGCGGCTGATAGGTCCAGGAGGATGAGGGCTGCTGTTTCTCCGTTGTCTAGCAGGGTCCTGATGTCATCGGTGGCGGCGATGAGGGCGGTTTCGGTGCTGTGGTTGCTGCGGAAGCCGGACTGGGAAGGGTCCAGGATGTTGTTCTCCTCGAGGTAGCGGGTCAGTTGTTTGTTGACTATTTTCTCGGTGACCTTCGCGGGGAACGGGAGCAGAGAGATGGGTCGGAAGTTCTTGAGGTCCTTGGGGTCTGCCTTGGGTTTCTTGAGTAAGGCGGTGATCTCGGCGTGCTTCCAGCTTTCCGGGAAGGTTGCTGTCTCGAAGGAGATGTTGATTATTTTCCGGAGATGGGGCGCGATGGCTGTACTGGCTTTGTTGAAGATGTGGTGAGGGCACGGGTCTAGCGGTGAACCGGAGTGGATGGTGTTCATGATCTCGCTGGTGTCCTCGTCGTTGATGTTGGTCCAGGAGAGCAGGTGGTTGTGGGGGCAGTGGTCTCGGTGGTTGCCGGGGCGGTCGTGGTGTTGAAGCTGTCGTGGATGTCGGCGATTTTGCGGTGGAAGGAGGTGGCCAGTGAGTCGCACAGGTCTTGCGACGGCTGGATGTCGTTGGTGTTGGAGCTGGGGTTGGAGAGTTCCTTCACGATGTTGAAGAGCTCTTTGCTGTTGTGTGCGTGGTTGTCTAGGCGGTCTTTGAGTGAGGCCCTTTTGGCGGATCTGATGAGGTGATGGTGATTGCGGGTGGCGCTCTTGTGGGCGGCGTAGCTGTCCGCTGTCCGTTCGTGGAGCCAGATCTTCTCCAGTTTTCGGCATGTTCGTTTGGAGGCCTGGAGGTCTTCGGTGAACCAGGTGGCTTTCTTGCTGGTGTGGCTGTTGGGCGGATTCTTGAGCGGGGCGAGGGTGTTGGCGCAGTCGTCGATCCACTGTCTGAGGTTGCGGGCGGCGGTGTCGGGGTCGGAGGGTTCGGCGGGTGGGCTCAGGGCGAGGGTTGTGGTTAGCTGGTCTTCCGTGACTCTGCTCCAGCAGCGGCGAGGCATTTGTTCGGTGCGGTGGTGCGTGGTGGGCTTCCTGTAGGTGAAGTGGATGCAGTGGTGGTCAGTCCAGTGGGGTTCGGAGGTGTGGTTGAAGGAAACGTGTGGGCTTGCGGAGAAGATGGAGTCTAGCGTGTGGCCGGCGGCGTGGGTGGGTGTAGTCACGAGCTGTCTGAGTCCGAGGGTGGCGAGGTTGTCGATCAGGGTGGTGGAGTTGGTGTCCTTGTTGTTCTCGAGGTGGAAGTTCAGGTCCCCGAGGAGGATGTAGTCCGTGGAGGCGATGGCGTGTGTGCTGACGAAGTCAGCGATGGAATCGCTGAACTGTGGTCGGGGTCCGGGGGGTCTGTAGATGAGGGTTCCTCTGAGGGTGGTGTTGGGATCGGTGTGGATCTGGAAGTGCATGTGTTCGGCGGTGCTGAGGGTGTCGTCGGTGTTGGTTGAGACTCTGAGGGTGTTCCTGTGGACGATGGCGATGCCTCCTCCGACTCCGTTGGTGCGGTCCCTGCGGGTGATCTTGTATCTGTCCGGGATGGCAATGGCGATGTCGGGGGCTGAAGCGGGATTCAGCCAGGTCTCCGTCAGGAATGCGACGTCTGGGGAGGTTGAGTCGAGAAGGTCCCAGAGTTCGATGGCGTGTTTGCGGGCGGAGCGGGTGTTGAGGAGGATGCATCTGAGGTAGTTGGGTTCTTTCCTGGGCGGTGGTTTGGCGGGGCGGGTGCTGGCGAAGCTGCAGTTCCGGCAGGTGAAGGGCCCTTGGGTGCGCTTCGGGGTGGCCTGGTAGCAGGCGTGATCTTTTCCGGGGTTGAGTGCGTGGAGGGTGCTGGCGTCGTATCGGCGTCTGTTGATGTGGCGGGCACGGGGGATGCCCGGACCAGGGGGTCTGGCGCTGGGCGCGGTCACGGCGCGGACGGGCGCAGACGGGCTAAATGGGGAGGTGGGAGGGAGGAGCAGGGAATGGGGCAGCGAATGGGCAGTGAGGGGGCGGGGCCGCAGGGGCGCAGCGGCGGGAAACAGGCACAGAAAGGAAAAAACGATCACAATCAGGGGCAGCAAGGGGGCACAGAAAGAAAAAACGATCACAATCAGGGGCAGCAAGGGGGCACAGAAAGGAAAAAACGAGCACAATCAGGGGCAGCAGCAGGGCACAGAAAGGAAAAAACGATCACAATCAGGGGCAGCAAGGGGGCACAGAAAGGAAAAAACGAGCACAATCAGGGGCAGCGGCAGGGCACACAGACGGAGCTGTGTGGTGGGGGAGCTACCTACCAGTCAAGGTCAGGGGTCGCTCTCTTCACCACGCAGCGGCTGCCATAAATGGGGAGGTGGGAGGGAGGAGCAGGGAATGGGGCAGTGAGGGGGCGGGGCCGCAGGGGCGCAGCGGCGGGAAACAGGCACAGAAAGGAAAAAACGAGCACAATCAGGGGCAGCAAGGGGGCACAGAAAGGAAAAAACGAGCACAATCAGGGGCAGCAAGGGGGCACAGAAAGGAAAAAACGAGCACAATCAGGGGCAGCAAGGGGGCACAGAAAGGAAAAAACGAGCACAATCGGGGGCAGCAAGGGGGCACAGAAAGGAAAAAACGAGCACAATCGGGGGCAGCAAGGGGGCACAGAAAGGAAAAAACGAGCACAATCAGGGGCAGCAAGGGGGCACAGAAAGGAAAGAACGAGCACAATCAGGGGCAGCAAGGGGGCACAGAAAGGAAAAAACGAGCACAATCAGGGGCAGCAAGGGGGCACAGAAAGGAAAAACGATCACAATCAGGGGCAGCAAGGGGGCACAGAAAGGAAAAAAACGATCACAATCAGGGGCAGCAAGGGGGCACAGAAAGGAAAAAACGATCACAATCAGGGGCAGCAAGGGGGCACAGAAAGGAAAAACGATCACAATCAGGGGCAGCTAGGGGGCACAGAAAGGAAAAAACGATCACAATCAGGGGCAGCAAGGGGGCACAGAAAGGGAAAAACGAGCACAATCAGGGGCAGCAGCAGGGCACACAGACGGAGCTGTGTGGTGGGGGAGCGACCAACCAGTCAAGGTCAGGGGTCGCTCTCTTCACCACGCAGCGGCTGCCATAAATGGGGAGGTGGGAGGGAGGAGCAGGGAATGGGGCAGCGAATGGGCAGTGAGGGGGCGGGGCCGCTGGGGCGCAGCGGCGGGAAACAGGCACAGAAAGGAAAAAACGATCACAATCAGGGGCAGCAAGGGGGCACAGAAAGGAAAAAACGAGCACAATCAGGGGCAGCAAGGGGGCACAGAAAGGAAAAAACGAGCACAATCAGGGGCAGCAAGGGGGCACAGAAAGGAAAAAACGAGCACAATCAGGGGCAGCAAGGGGGCACAGAAAGGAAAAAACGATCACAATCAGGGGCAGCAAGGGGGCACAGAAAGGAAAAAAACGATCACAATCAGGGGCAGCAAGGGGGCACAGAAAGGAAAAAACGATCACAATCAGGGGCAGCAAGGGGGCACAGAAAGGAAAAAACGATCACAATCAGGGGCAGCAAGGGGGCACAGAAAGGAAAAAACGATCACAATCAGGGGCAGCAAGGGGGCACAGAAAGGAAAAAACGAGCACAATCAGGGGCAGCAGCAGGGCACACAGACGGAGCTGTGTGGTGGGGGAGCGACCTACCAGTCAAGGTCAAGGTCCCACATTTACAGGTTATAGTAGTTTCATCATAATGTGTGGGAGGGTTCCATTCACCAAGGACATCCAAGGTTGGATGATGGAGTCCAGATGAGCCAAATCCGTCATTGGACCTGGTGAAGGGTAATACTGAAAACTCTAAAAAGAAATACAAAGAGTATCGTGATGGAAACTTTGGTGTGAAACGAGTGCAACTGGAAGTTGAGGAGATAGTCCGTGTGAAAAAAATGGGTAAAATAAATAAAGGTGAAAGCAGATTTTCTACTGCATCAGAAGTGGAGATTTATTGCAATTCAGCTAGACTGACTGATGGACGTGACTGGGATGAGTAGGATGGCGAAATGTAGGAATACTGGTGGGAGAAGAAAAATGTAAAGTGTGCAAAAAGATATATGATTGGATAGAGGACAGTGAAAAATTGGATGTCCATGAGTCTGGTGAATCTTTTCAGAGGGATCAGGGTGGAGATAAACTGGAGGCCAATAGAAGGATGGAGGGTGTGAGCAAATGAAGTAAGTCAGGTCGTCAAATTAGGTAACCCACTTATTTGGAAGATTTTGTTTCCTGAATGTCTTCTTGATTTTAGAATATGGTTGTTGGAAGTCTTCATTGAGTAAAAACAATTGGTGATGTAAAAGATTATGTATGTATATGAAGTAGTTCATTCATTTAACTTGTTTAAGTTTTTAATGGTTCCTAATATATTCTTTTGCTAAAAGTATTACGCAGCAGTTATAATGTTTTGTTTATTTAAGGAAGTGGGATGCATGATATTTACAGCATTACTTTCTATGTTCCCTGCCATGATGCATTATGACATGGTTAAAAATTTGAGTATGAAGAGAATTCGTAGAGCAGCGGTTGGAGGCAAAGCTGGAGAAAGACCTGCCACAAGTGGTCTTGCTGCTGTGCCAAGACGGACTAAAAGGTTAACTTACCTCGGCCTATTGTCATCATTAGAAGAACACTACAAACATCCACAGGTAAAACAAGAAGGGATGAGGCCAGCTCAACATCCTGCGATTCTGGGCAAATGACGGAATCTTCCTGTGCCTAAAACAAAATGAATGTGAACCTGTGTAATGTAACTGGTGCGCATGTAATGCACTTCAATACCTTCAGGTCAGATCAACTTTGCGCAATATAAAAATGTCAAAAAAAGAAGAAATGGTACCTCAATCAGAACGCGAGTAGAGGACAGACACAAATTAATATGAATCAATCTATATTTGGCCCACGCACCACAGAAACAAAAGGAGGTGAGGCAGGAAGTGACGTATTGCAGGCGCTGCCGATAAAAGGCAGCAAAGAAGAGTGATAATGAGGTCTACGAATGGTAAGTAATGGGCAAGCTAAAAGCTCCTTTTTAAGCTTTTCATTATTTTTTTTTCTGACTCGATAGGTTGGCAAGCGACAGTGCAAATGTGCTGCCTGCAGGCGCGACCTAAAAAAGGTTTCTGTGTTTCTCTTAATTGATTGAGTAAATGAACTATAAACCACTGTCTGGTCATCTCGGCCACACAAGACGGAGTTTGAGCAGTATCAGAATAAGAGAGTAGGCTTTAGTTTGCAATTCTCCGTCAGGACTGGAGGCAAGGATTATGCATACACTTACTTTTTCTTTCACTCCAGCAGCTTCCCATAACCAACAACATAAACAACATTTCCCATATCCCATAGGGAAATGAACCAAACACGACAACCAATCAGCGTCCTTAAGCTTATGCTGAGGTAGGGTTTTTTCCTCTTTCTTCACTGCTCCAGCAGCAGATGAGTATAATTTCTTTCCTCTCAGTTTATGCGAGTTGAGAATTGTATATTTTTGCTTTATTTAACTTTCTTTCCTTTTCTGTTGTGGTTGAGACCCAGATTGCGCTCGGTCAACGGTTCCTTTTTTAGCTTGATACGCAGCGGGATCGGCCTTCCAAATACCTGTGCAGCTGAGGAGAGGTGCGGGGAGTGGGCTGCGCTATGGCGCTGTGGGCCTCCGGCTGCGTGGGGGCACTGCCCCCTTTCGGCTCTGCTTCAGTGTCTCTGCCCAGAAACCACGCTCTCCTAAGCAGCTCTGTGGCAGAGAAACCAATGGTACGCGTCCTTGGTGCCTGCTCTGGAGTGAAGTCACACACTCCCACTCCCCCACCCGGGCCCCAACTAGAGGTCGACCAAACAACCCTGTAAAGCACCCTTAGAGGGTATCAATCTAAGCTCTACCAGTTAATCGGTCGGATCCGACCACAGCTCTAATAAGTAACTGTTATGAGCCCCAATGTACCCCAATATAGGCTTAGGTAGCTGCACGACCTTTTACCTACATTTGTCCTACCTTGCTCTATATAACGGCTCTGGCACTGAACCTTTGCCTAGTTATGTGCCGAATAAATGTTGTGTGGTTTTCTTCGAAAACTAGCCTTATCTATTATGCATGAGGATTCTTAGTATCACACAGCAGGATTATCATTTCTGTATAATAACTCTGTACAAAAGTCATCGCTATCGTCATCCTTGAACGACAGGCCCACAGTATCATCACACATCCAGGTAGAACCCTTGAGGGTACCTTTTGGGTATATAAGCATCACATCTTCGCTGGGCAAACCAGAGGAGAAGCTTCCATTATCACACGAGACACTGATACTCCAGTACGCAGTGGTCTGACATCCCTTGCGGGGTATCTAACTCGAGACCAACACAGGGTCCTTCGTTCTTTCCCATCAGGTAATGGTGTTGGCTCTTTCCTAGGGGGATTCTTGGCTTCACACCTACATACATGCTAGGTACACTTAGCTAGGGTTCGCATCTTAGGAGTACGCTTGATTATTGCTATGTATCTATATGCCTGCATATATTCACTGTTTTAGCACCATGGTAGAATTCTAACTTTTATTTACTCTGTGGGTGCATATATCTGTTTCTGTCTAATGGTTGTCGCAGCACACGTATTTTATACTAGAATGACACTGGTTCAATAAATCCTTATTGAAAACGTCCCCATCGTTTATTCTGTGTATCTCTCTGAGACCGAGTGAGCACGAGTGACTGAACGAAAAGTACTGTACTGTTTCCACGATCCCTGAAGGATCAAGGGTTGTCATGTTCGATAGTTGCCAGAAACTATTCGCTCCTTAGTGATGTTAGGGGGCTTATGGTGGCATGGTGAGCTAGCTGGTCTAAAGGCTAACATATCCTTTGGGGGTGTCTGGAATCAGTCTTGAGACCAATCCCTTAGTTTATGTTGTCTAAACGCGCAATCCTATGCATTATTAGGAACTATACAAAATAACCCTAGATTGTCTAAAAACACAGGTGGACTTTGCCTGGGCCGGATATAGACCTTATGGCCCACATCCAATGATTCAGGTAGGAGGGTTAGCTCGGATGGCATGGAGGGTTGCAGAGATGGAAAGTCCCAGGACTTTCAGTTCAAGCTCAAAATGGGCAGGGGCTACCTTTATAAGAGATAGCTCAGCATTAAAACGATGGTTGGGTTGGTGTCTTCAATGACATTTAGATCCCGTAGAATCTAGCATTGTTCACATTTTAAATTTCCCGGATGGAACTGGCTCTCAAAGGTATGGCTTACAGGTCAGTAAATACTTTCAGGTCGGCTATATCAGCAGGTCACTTAACAGTGGAAGGTCTGCCAATAGGGCAACATCCTTTGGTCCTCAAACTTTTGAGAGGTATCAGACTATCTCTTCCCCTTGAACCAAGGTATTCTGCTCTGTGGGATGTCAACTGCTTTCTTAATCTCTTCCTTTCATGGCATTAGAATCAGTTTCCGAGCAGGAAGGAATTATAAGGTAAGTTGGCTATGTTACTATTCATGGTGTCTTGTAGACACATGTCTGATGTCAGAGCTTTGGGGATCACAGGCACAATGTACACCCCAGACGGGGTCACCTTCACCATTTATAGGGACACTAAAACATACTAGAGTTATGTCCTTCCTTGCCTTTGCAGACTGCCCTAAATTGATTGTGGTGGAATGCATAAAGGGGGGCTACAGAGGAATTCATACCCATGGGAAAACAGTTACTTCGGATTGCCTTAAGGAAACCTTTTAAAGGGGTTTCATCACCCACCATAGCAAGATGGGTTTGCTGTGTCATGCATGAGGCAGGCATTCACATTAACATTTTTGGGGCTCATTCAGATAGGGGAGGAATGGCTTCCAAGGCATTCTCGGTTGGGGCGACACTGGAGGACATTATAAATGCTACAGACTGGTCCTCGGAGTCCACATTCAAGGAGTTTTATTTCAAACCTGTAGTGGACATTGCCTCTTTGCTGTTAAGTAAGCTTTAAACCTGCATAATCCTCACCTCCGGTCCTGATATAGAATGAAAAATTTCCTAGCAATTGTACAGGAAAGTTTCAACTCTATTAAGAACTCTGACGTGAGGATTATCCCACCTACACACCATTGGTGATGTGTTCCCGTCCACTTTGGCTGGGATTTGTAAGTGGCGACATTTCTCGTTGAAAAGTAAGACAGACATCTTATAATATGTTCATACATGTTGAGGAAACATTAATAATGATGCCTGGGTTTCTACAGTTTTATTACAACTTGCGATTTATCTTATAGGAAATGAGCAGAAGATGGAGTAAAGGAGAAGTTAACCTACACAGCGGCTGTTGTGCGAAGAAAGAGGAGGAGCAGGAAACGACTTCCCCTCTTCATAGGCTTCATGGATGCTGATTGACTGTAGTGTTTGGTTAATTTCCCTATGGGACATGGAAATGTTGTTTATTGTTGGTTATTTGAAGCTGCTGGTGTGAAATAAAGACAAAACGTTTATGCATAATCCTTGCCCCAGGTCCGTAATAGAATTGAAAATTTCCTTTACAATTGCTAGGAAATTTTCCATTTTCACTCCTCAAGGAACAAGAAGGAAGGGGCATTTATGCCTAAAAAACACAAAAGTACGAATATTTTGGAGGGGGTGGTGCTATTAGTTAAAGTGGATGATCTCTCTGCAAATCAAGGAAAGCACTGCAAATCACACTAATGCAAAAAAGCATTAGAAAAACCATTTGAATATTTTCCTCAAAGGAAGGAAAAGCCAATCATGATTAATTTAACAAATTTACCAACTACTTCACCGTACTGTAATAGCTCCCAACGTTTTCTGTCGTTAGCATTTCAATCACTACTTTTCATCATCTATCATGACAATGTACTTTAAAAACACGTGCCATCAACTCAAAAGGCTTACCATTTAATGACTGCCTTTACTTTTGTATCGTTGGTAATTCTTTATTTTTTGTTACACATTTTTGCGTTTAGCTAAGAACGTGGTCTTTCCCAGTCACGTTAACTTATTTTGTTTAAAAAAAAAAAAACGCAAAAAACAATACATTTTTTTAAATAGTAGTAGATCATGTTGATCTGCCAGAAATGTAGTTTACAAGTGCAATTTTGTGACTTGTCCCATCCCAGATTTCAGGGACGTGTCAAGTCCAAATGCAAAATCTAACTTTCCATGGAATTCCTATCCCTAAAATAGCAAATTGGTCCATTTCATGGGAAATAATTAAAAAGACAGGAGTAACCTACAACTAGAGAAGTTAACAAAGAAGGCAAATTCTTTCAAACCATTTTTTAAAAATGTAAAAATCTTACTACAAAATTGAATTCCTAAAGAAACTCATGAGTCTGAAGCAAGGCTGCATCTTACGTACTTTTAAAGTGCGCTAGATTAAATCACAACCCCTGCGTGCTATATTTTAAACCGCTAAAGCATAATTTAAACCAAATTTGTATAAAGAAAAAACGGGTGCAAAGATATGGAAGCTGAACTTGTGGCACAAATAGGGAAAATAACCTTTGGCGCTCATTCAAAGAAGCTCTTCTCATCTACTCTGTTGTGGGCTTAATTAACATATTAAATACGAGTTAAACTAAAGCAATCATGAAAGTAACAAGAAGGATTATGGTCTAGGATAAAATAATAAATGTAACTAAACCAGCACATATGCAAGTGAACATTTTCTCCTGCATAAACTGTTTCCACCACATTGCAAACGTGAATAAACGTGCCGAATACTAGGGATGTGCATCGTTTCACCTACTGAACATAACATGACTGCACTAATTTAAACAAGCTTTGGCATAGCCAATAGGTCTCGCTTTTGGGACCTTATAAGAGATTATTAAAGAGATGTCCCTGCCTGTATTTAGAGGTGCTGTTTAAGTGTTCACATTTAATACAGTGTCCTAAATCTTAGTTCGGCTCAGACGGAGTCAACACTCAGTGTTAATCCTTTATCTAACCGACTTTACACCACAGTGTCAATCTATTGAAAGTTATATAGAATAACTAACAAAATATAACTGTGGAAACGTAATGGGCTTCAAACAATAAACTATCTGATGGACGCTGGCTTCAGCCTACAACATGCATGCTAAATAAAACATTACTCGCTTCTGGATAATTGAGGAAAAAGACGACATTCCAGGCGTGAGCCTGCAGCTCCATAATACCCAGCACTTGTTTGCCAATATCTTAACAGTTGACGAACAGAGTATACACAACGGGTGTATCGCAAAATGAAATGCTGACTGCCCCACCAGACACCACCTGGACGCTCACTTCCTCAATGGACCATTTAATGAAACTGCTAAAGCGTGGTTGCTGAAAGGCTGACCTAAGGGCGCAGCATCCACGTCTAGAGACTGGTTACGGTAAAGTGTGCCTTACAAATACACTCTTCAATCACAGTAGAGTGCTGGGGATGTGAGTGGTGGCTGCTGGAAAGATGAGAACTATTTAGTGGCGGGGGTGGTACCTGTGTGACCGGAGGTGAAGGGAGATAATTAAGACCGTCCTGAGGTGAACGGAAGGATAGAATATATGAGGGACGGTGAGCAGCAGTGTTTACGTGAAGCCTTTATGGAACGCGTCACGGGACAAGGTATGAGCCAGTGCTAAATGAAACAAGAACTGTAACCTTTAACTATTACCAAATACAATGCTAGTCATGTTACCGACCCCTTAGGGATGGCCCTGCAAGGATTCAAGCTGGACTATTCTGGGTGCCAAGACATCCTGAATATCACATAGAGGAGTAGGGAGAGGAAAAAGTGTACAGAAATGTGTATACATAGAAAACAATGGCACATGTACAATGTGGAAAACTGCCCTCACTCACAAAATTGTGACATGCTTCACCATAGGGGGTGCTACAGACAGCCCTGCGCAGACCAACGCCTGGGGTGGAGCAACAGAGAGGGGAAGACTATACAAACAATGAAATGTTTTGGGATCACCGAAGAAAAAGTGCAGCCAGTGAAGGTTAAAACTAACTCAGATGTGTACCCACTGCCAGATTTATTCCGGGGTCATCATGAAGGATGGAGGTGAAAGGAGAAAATTAAGATTCCTTCACCCCTCCTTTACTGCCAAAGTGTCGACATGTTTCTGCCGTGGAAGGTGTGCCCATAGAGAAGGGGTCACTCGACATTCATCAGGACCCTTCGGGACCCAAAAAGGGAGGTCCCCTCTGATTCTACCTCCGGTATCTGTGGAGAGGGCTCCTAGTCATGCAGAGATACCTTGAACACCACACAAATCATGTTCTGTGAAATACAAAAGGAAGAATAAAAAACACAATCACTCATGTACCCAAAGAAACAACTGTCCAAAGGTTTTAGGGAGAGGTAGATCCTAACCCTTTTGTGCCAACAAACAACACGCACCACACATACAAGCGCCCAAAGGTATTTATAGACCTCAGTGCAAGCTACATAATCCAATTTGGATACAAACACACAATGTGCAGAATCTACACATCCACAATACCCATATGGCATGTTCCAGGGAATCATCCATTTAAAAACATCCAAATATCACTGTTGTTACATAAAAGTCAAGGGGAACTCACCGAGTCTCATAGATAAATTCTCTAGAACTAGCGAGGTGTGGAGGTGACCCCATGTAGTCACACTCTGAAGGAGAAATAAACACATGTATGTACATATAGAATGGATGTCATTAGTATGCTTAATCACTTGTATGGAATCAATATGGAGACGGAAAAAATGGTATATAGTCTCCTCAGCACTCCAGCTTGACTCTCAAAAGTGACCGAAAAACACGGTGACAGTGATCGGAAATGACAAGAAAGGAGTGGAAATATTCCTGTTTCTGATATACAACCTCCAACCGAGTTTTGCGGAAGGAAAAAAGGTCTACAAACCATAGCGTGTTGCAAAGGGATATACGGTAGCCCAGGGTCATGCCGTAGTCATCGTGGCTAGTTAAGCGGTCCTCCTGCAAAAGAACCAGTCCTATGCTCCAATATCAATGTAGGACTGTGAAAATAAATTAAATAAAACGAGACACAATCATAGACCGCCTCCCTTCCTCCTTCCTACATCAAGGCGAGTACACCGCTCGGAAGGTTTCCAAGATCCTCGCCGCGAAGGTGGTGAGGCTCTCCGATGCCCGTCCCTTCATGCTGGGGCAGTTCCGGTCACGTGCGAGGGACGTTGGCGACGTCATCGCGTGATCGGCGAGTGTTTCTTTTCTACATGTTCAATTAACTTTGTTGAAAAAGGGCAAGAGAAATATCAGAAACAGAGCCAATGCGCTCTTGTTCTAAAAGGAGGAGGTACAATAAACAAAATAGAAAAATAGTCATGGTTGAGGTCTCCTGGAGCGTGCAATTTGTGTGCTTCCCTCATATTCTTACTAGAGAACGACCGAAAATCTCATTCAGGTTTAAAGACCACAAATATTAAATTGTATAAAAAAAAGTATAAAAACAGGGAAAATAAAGGACTCTGGTAGAAGACAAAAGAAAATCAGTTTGGGTGAATAGCTTGTTAACAAGAAACCAAGCTATGTCATGGTTGTCTGGGGTCATTGCAGGAACAAAGTCGCAAGTCGCAATGCGTGAGTAAGTCTGCAACACTTGGACTAGGAAAGCAATGAGTCAAATATCCAGATAGTGTTCACCCCCCCTGGTCATGCGCTATTGTGACCATCAAGTAAGTGTAAGAGGGGAGGCATATGTGTGGACGTGGGAGCTAAGTATCTCACCAGCAGAAAAATAAATAACACCAAGGCCAAACAGAGCGTGAGGAGCAAAGCCAAAGTGCCCCTTCTCTGTTCAGGGTATTCCAGGGAATGTCACCATTAAGTCCCGATATATGACTTTTAAGTGTATACACCCATCTCTGTTCCCAGAGTATACTCTTATCACTAGTAGAAGAGTGAATTCTGGGTTTATCCAGCATGGTCCATGAGATACCATTAACCGAGTGATTGTGTTCTAGATAGTGTATTGTGAATTTCGTATTTGATTTATGGCATCTAATGGTACTCCTATGTTCCATTATACAAGTTTTCACCCTCCTGGTCGGCATGTCAATGTAAAGTTTATTGCATGGGCAGGTGATCATATAAATCACGTTCTCAGAGTTACGTTTGTGTGGACCCTCTGTTCCCATGGGTAAATTAAACCCACATCCACACTCTTAGATGCCTTCGTCAGATAACATACATCACAGGAACCACATCTAGTGTGTCCTACCACTGGGGTCAATGATGTTTGGTCTGTGGTTCCAGTTGGTTTTTCCATGGTAGGTCGTGTGTGCACCAATAGGTCCTTCAAGTTGTCAATCTTTTTGAAGGAGAATAAATGTTTTTCCAGATCAAGACCGTTGGAATTCAATATGCGCCAATTCTTGAGTATCAGCTGTTTGATTTGATGAGACGCTGTGTTGAAGGTGGTCACACAGATGGTGTTCTTATTTGGAATCCTTTCAACTTTTTCCTAAAGGGTTTCTCTGTTCGTGTTCAGGGCTCTCTTTTTGGCTCGTTTAATAACCCTGGTCGGGTAGCCCCTGTTCTGAGTTTGTTGGTTAGAATGGCGGCTTCATCATTGAAGGCCATTTTGTCAGAGCAATTACGTCGTAGGTGGAAGAATTGTCCCGCTAGTAAATTTTCTCTTAGAGATTTCGGATGAAAACTATCATAAGAGAGCAAGGAGTTCTTATCTGTGGGTTTGTGGTAAACACGGGTGGAGAGCCTACCATTTTCTGGTTTGATGATCAGATCCAGGAATGGTAATTCAGTTTTTGTGATGGTAGATGTAAAATGCAGTAGAGGATTACGCTTGTTCAACCACATCAGAAATTTTTGAACAGTCGAAAGATCCCCTCTCCATATCACTAGAAAGTCGCCTATGTATCTGTGCCATAGTCTGATGTTATTAGACCATATGTTGTACTCATTGTAGATGTATTCATTCTCAAAGGGCCCAACGTATAGGTCCGCTAGACATGGGGGGAATGTGCTCCCCATGGAAGTCCCGTGGGTCTGTAGATATAGAATTCCCTTGAATTCAAAGACGTTTTTTGTGAGAGCGATCTCTGCAAGGTGCAGGATAAAGTACGAGGGGTTTGGTATTCCCAGTTTTCTGCATACAGAAGGTCTTCAAGAACTCTCAGGGTTTGTCTCTGAGGGATATTCGTTTACAGGGCCTCAATGTCGAGGCCTAGTAGGTATTCACTCTCAGGGTCGAATTGCAAATCCTTCAACAGATTTAAGATGTCCCGGGTATCCTGCAAGTATGCTTTCATCCTTTGTACCAAGGGTTTTAGGTAGAACTCGCAAAATTGTGATAGTGGCTCCAAAACGGACCCTATCCCGGACACAATGGGTCTACCCGGAGGGGGACATGTAGGTTTGTGTATCTTAGGGAGTACGTAGAAGTAGGGTGTTATTGGTTGGTCTTTTTTTAGGTAATCCGCCTCATGTTTTGAGATCCAATCATGTGTCAGACCTTCCTCCACCACAGAGCATATTTCCTTGCTGATATCTGTAAAGGGGTCCCTCAAGAGTTTGTAATTCCTTTTATAAGATAGAAGGCGTATGCATTCATCAGTATAGGTCTTCTTTTTCAAGATGACAATAGCGCCCCCTTTATCTGCCGGTTTTATTATCAAAGTTGGGTTCGTTTTCAATTGTTGAAGGGCCTCCTTCTCGTTATTCAGATTTACAAAGGGGCGGCCACGTGTCTCATTTCGTGATGCCACACAGTGAATCACCGCTTGCTCAAACGTTGCCACCTCAGAGGGTAATGATGCTACTGAAGGAGTGAAATTTGATTTGGAGGGTAGGGGAGTCTCCCCACCGTGTGTGTCCCTTTCCTCTTTTCCTTCAAAGAAAACCCTCTGAGGGACCTACACGTCCTCCTCCGGGTAGACCCATTGTGTCAGGGATAGGGTCCATTTTGGAGTCCCTATCGCAATTTTGCGATTTCTACCTGAAACCCTTGTTAGAGGGCCAAGGAATAAGCCCAAGTGACTACAAGTGCTTGCCCCCTGTTCTCCCCGAGGTCTTAGGGACCTCAAAGACCTCACTACTGTTTCCCAACTACTTTATTCCTGAAGAAGAAGATTCCTACAACCCAGTGTTCCGCTCTGGGAGAGCAAAGAACCTCGTGGAATAAATGAAAGTGCTGGGCTTAAGCTTGCCTTGACTCCTACAGCTTGTGGTTTGTAAAATGCTGCGGAGGCCGTTCTGTTGTATTCCTCTTAGGGTGTCCATAAACGGGCTTTCCAGTATCATGTCCTTATATAGGCACAATTCGCCCTGCCCTTATATAGGCATAAAATCCCAGCCCTTATTTAGGCATTAAACCGTGCACTCCAAATACAGGCATGGTCTCTGACATCCGTCCACCCTAACGTCACAACGAGTTCATGAAGAACAGACCTTTAGGCTGCGGGAGTTTCCCTAGCCCAGGACTATTGATTTCTTCAAGGACTCATATATTATGCATGAACCATTATTCCTTAGGGGTTCATTCATGACGTCTTCCGCTGTCCGACTCACGTCAATACTAACATTCTTAGGTGCTTCTCAGGTATAAATATACCTTCCCTAGCCCCTGTAAATCAGAGGAGACCTCGACTTCAGAGGAGCCCGTTTCCCGGCCTGACGCACTGAGAAGACGCTGTCATCCCTGCACGCAGAGAGTCCAGCTTCCAGTGATCTGACTTCCCTTGCGGGGTGTTGGAGTTCGAGTCTGGCAAAGAGATTCCTACCTCTCTCATTCTTCAGGTATGGAGCTGACTAGAACCTAGAGGGACTCTTGGCATACTAGGCTTAATATACTCTTAGTATCCATAGTAAGGAATACTTCACCTACTTCTTCCCTCTTCCTAGACCTAGGTTAGGTTAGGTACATTGGGGTAGAACTAGATTAGAAACGCATCGTATGAGTACTCGCATTTTTAGTCTGTGTTATTTATGTAAATACATATATACTAAAAGATAATGCTATCGCAGTATTATTTATTTCTACTGCTCACACTGTACATTATTTATCTTGCATACTGTCTTGTGATCGTCACAGCACATTTTACTTACACCAGAAACAAGACTGTTCAATAAATCTTTTATTGAAACGCCCGTCTGTTCTTTCTGTGTAACTTTGGAGAAAACTAAGTATGCACGATTGAGCTGAGTGAAATAGTTATCTATTGTTTCCACGACTCTGGGACACGTTCTGATTCTAAAGGGAAACAAAGTGGTCCTGTTTTGCGGAAGCCAGAAACTACTCCCTTCTTGTTGTCAAGGAGTTTCTAGTGGCCTCTGAGCTAGCTGGCACAAGTAATTAAGTTTAATATACTCGATAGGGACATACTGACCTTAGTCCTATGTCAAACCTATAGGATATATTATTCCAATGCGCAGAGCCTATTAGGGAAATAGGAGCTACACTACATGGCGCCCAACGGTTTGGTAAGGCGGTAATTCAACGTTAGATACTGGGTAACTCAGCCGTGCTTTTTCTCTCAGAGACCCCTACCCATATACTCCAAAAGACGTCTGGAGTGGGCAGGGTTAAGTATCCACCAAGGCTACATAGGGCAGTACCCTATATATTAGCTGTTTGGTTTGCTCAATGTTGAAGGATACAGTGTTCCAAAATATTGTGCACCTTATCTTTGTTTCCTTGAAACTTGTTCTACATATTTCAAAAAACAAAATGCCTGGCTCCGACACTGAAGCCGGAAACGGTGAAGCTGCGGCTGATCCAGCCCTAGCAGCAGTTTTTAACTTTACAGGTTTTATTGAAACCGAGGAGGGTGTTATAGACATCACTCCAAACTTAAGAAGAGCCATTACTCTAAAACTTATAAAAACATGGCCTACCACCAAGAGGCGGTAGAGCAGTTTTCGTGATAGAGGCACACGAATCCTTTCAGACAGAGGTATTCTATTCATGGGTAATATTTCCTGAATCCAATTCAGTAACACACATGTTTCACTTCTACAAAGAAGATGATCCACCAGAGGAATATATTCCTTTCGAGGATATTGAAATTCCATTAACATACCAGGAGCATCAGCTCTGGTTTAAAGGCGCCCTAAAACATAACAAAAACATTACCAGGCTCGGTCCACTAGGTAGACCAGGAGCAACATGGCCGATTCTAGCCGGCTACACACCTCATCCTGACATTGAAGAAATGTCAAACGAGAAACTACTTACTCAAATCACAGAGTTAATAAAAATTTACAGACAATTGGTCCAATATGTCATGCAGACTTTTACAGTCCAGCAACCATTAACAATTCCAAATCAAACTCCTCAACAGGGGGATACACTAAAAATTACACCACAGACTCTCTACGCAGTTATGGGTAAAATGCCCACAAAACGTGAGCAAATTCCATTCTGGATAGCTCAAAAAATTACTCAAATCGAAGCAGTATTTCCAAATACTAGCCCGCATGAGAAACACAGAATACTGACAATCAGTTTACCAATGGGGATCACACTACAACTGGAAGACTGCACCACTTGGGGCTCAGTCTTTGCTGCCATCTATACTAAAACACATGGCATTCCGTCAATTGCGGTAATACCTGATGTCCTGAAACAAATTCAAAACGAATACGGGGCAGAACCTGCTCTAAATTTAGGTATGAAATTACTGAAAAATTTTCGACCAGGTCTCAACAATAATATTATCTAATATTAAAGGGGAGGCAGCAGCAGTGGCGATCCGCCAAAAATTAAGGAATTTGATGTTACAGAACATCAAACAGAGCTACCCAGAATAATTGAACAATCTTATGCAGAATTAGGCAGAGATAGTTTGGGTGGAAGACCAGTGAAGCCGAAACTATCTGAAAGTCCTGAGAAGGACTCCTTTAAACAAACTCCTACATCTTCTAAAAAGAAGTGGGAGACTAATAAACAAAATTCAAATGAGAAACGTTCTCAATCCCGAGGTAGGTCTCCTCAAAAGGAGCCCTCTGAAAGGAGGTATAACCTCAGGAATAGGGATAATTTGAGAAAACCTGACAGGTATCAAGATACTGATACACGTTCCTCTCGTCCCTTTCAGATCTCATCACAGACTTCGGAAAGAAGAGGACGATTAGAACATAGAGAAGAACGCGTGAAATCGAAAGACGACAAACACGCTCCAAAGACCAAAGTAAAACCTCAATTCTCCAAAAAGAAAGTAGCAGGTCTAAAGATCAGGCATGCCGAGAATACTGAGAACACAACTCAAGAACGGAGAATGGGTTCGGACAATGCTGGACAGTGCAGCAGAAGTCACAATAGCTCGCCAGAACCTGAAGGAACTTCTGGAGATAGTGGACTTGAATGAGTACATCACAGTTGAGACTGTAGACACCAGGGTTAGTACTCCACAAAAGTTATATGAAATAACACTCCGGATGGAGGGAGACAAACCTAGACAGGTGAAAGCACTTTTTGGGGAAAGACTATCAAAGGGCTATGACATACTTCTAGCAGAAAAGGACTGGCCACCACAATTTGTCAGGGAGTGCCCACATGGTGAGGACATTATTATGCCTGCCTTCTCCAACCATATACCAATGCATCTGAAATATACATATGCCAGGAAATGGGCAGTGGCCCAGGCCCCAGCATTATATAAAAATCATGTAGGATGGGATGAGGACTCACCTCACCATAAAATACATCTGAAACATGAACCAACTGCACAACGGCAGTACCCAATAAAGCAAGAAGCTAAAAAACAGGTCAGGGAGATCTTAGATCAACTTGAATATCAAGGGGTGATTGAAACATGCACCTCCTCAATGAACAATCCTTTGTTTCCTGTCTCCAAACCAGACAATACATATCGTCTAGTTTTGGATTACAGACACCTAAACACTTGTTCTAAAACTTTTGCAGTGCAAAATGCACATAGCACAGCATTAATGAATAACATTGTGCGTAAAAAACATAAAACAACATTAGACATCTCAAATGGTTTCTTTTGTCAAAACATAGCACCTGAAAGCAGGTACTTAACAGCATTCTCATAATGGGGACCCAGCGTCACTTTTGTCGACTCCCACAAGGGTTCAAGAACAGCCCAGGTTTATTCTCAGCAAGGGTAACGGAGTTACTACAAATTTATGACAATGAGGCATTGTCCTATGTCGATGACATCTATCTGACAGACGATGACCTGGAAAAACACTTGAACAGGGTGAGCACCATTATACTGGGTTTCGCCTCTGAGGGCTACAAGTTCAACTTTAAAAAGTCCAGAATTGCCCATCTCAATGTCCTATTTCTGGGATATGAGCTTTCAAGTGAAGGCAAGAGCTTGGCAGCTAACTTTCTAGAAAAGTTTGCGCTGCTCTAACCTCCAAAAACGCTTAAAAACTTACAATCCATCCTGGGTTTCCTAAACTTTGGCAGAACATACATTCTAAATTATGCAGAAAGGGTTAAACCCCTCTACGCATTAATCAAACCTGATTTTTCGATCAGAAACTGGACACATGAACACACAGAAATCTTGCGTTCACTCCAGACTAACATGTTAGCAACAAATCACTTACAAACAAGCGTGAGTCAACGCAATTTGGTGATCCGAATAATTTCGGGTCAATGCGGATTCACCTACTTAACCTTCAATGAGGGTGAGAAAATACCAATCGCATACAAATCTCATTTGTACACACAAGCGGAAATGCGCTTCAGTTCAACTGAAAAAATTCTAAAAGCAGTTCAAACCGCTGTAGCAAAAGAAAGAGCCTTAGCCCAAGGGAAACGCATTATTGTCGTAACCCTAGTACCAGCTTTAGAAGCGGTCACAAAAGCAAGCATTCCAAATGCTAAAGCATTACATCCGAGATGGATACAATGGGTTAATTCTCTTGCTGCAACAGATGTTAAATATGTTTTTGATCCAGATTTAAAAACACAAGCATTCCTGCAATATGAACAAGAATGTCCTCTGCCTACTAAAATTCTGCCTCTCGATCAGTACGAATTCATAATTTACACTGACGGATCCGCACAGCCTGCAATAGGGAGTAAGCAAGCTTACAGTGCAGCGTGTGCAATCGTTAAAGGTCGCATGCGAAATGGCATCTTCAGACCTATGGTCACAAAAACTCAGTCTTTAGGAGATTGTACAGCTCAGCGAGCTGAACTACAAGCATTCAAACTGGCACTTGAAAGTACAGATCGAGAATTCCCCACACTAATAGTGTGCGATTCCTTTACTGTGTTCAGTCGTATAATGACTATATACAAAACTGGCTTGAAAATGGTTTCAAAGATGCGAAAGGTGGCACAATAAAGCACAAAATGCTTTGGGAACAAGTAGTTCAGTTGAAAAACGAACTACCAAAGGCTCACGTGATCCACACACTGAGTCATCAACGTGATGGCGTTCACGTTGCAGGAATTCATTGGCTGATGAAGCCGCAAAGGGAGCTGTGCAGGCGGCTTCCGTAGCTGCGATCACTCGTTCAAAAACAAAAATAGACGGTGAGATAATGTTGGCTGTCAATGCTTCAAGCAAAGGCAGCAGTGCAGCGTTACCAAAAAGTTTCCACTCAAGTACTCTTATGTAATTGATGAGAACAACGTTCCTGTTGCTCGAATCCCTGGAGTGGGGGATAGGGTAATTCCAAACATGGAACGTAGAGCAGCCTTGATTTATGAAACACATTTGGGGGAGGGTCTGTCACATCAAGGGACCTCTAAAACAATTTTGACGTTAAAAGAGATGTACTGGTGGCCTGGGATGAATACAGAAATTCACATATTCATCAACAACTGCTTAGACTGTAAACTACAGCGAGAGAGCCACCAGACACCATGCTGCGAATGCGGCAACCCAGTACAGACACCACTGTTAGACAGCATTAGACTATCTACGCGCCTGCGTCCAACTGGACTACGGCATTCCCACAAATACTGAATCAAGGTTCCTATGGTTATGGCCTCAGCGCTCGGCTGACGCTCGAACTGTTATAAAAGATTTGCGAGTCTTTATCGGCACATACGCAATAGGCACGCTACATTCTGACCAGGGTCCTGCGTTTAGCTCTCTGGCTTACAAAGAAGCCATGGCCAGTCTGGGAGTTGCATTGCGGTACTCCTCTCCATTCCATCCTGAGGGAAATTCGGTTGTGGAAAGGAAAAACCGGGACATAAAGCAGTCTATAACAGCTAGGGTATTAGGTTCGGGTGATGGGTGGGTCAAACACCTTAATGGGGTCCAACGCTCATTGAATAACCTGCCAAGAAGTTCTCTAGGGGGGGTCACTCCATATGAGGTCCTATTTGGGACAAGAATGTGGGTACCAGACCTTGAACACGTAGGCACAGTGGTGGAAAATAAAACATTTGATATCAAAGATCGTTTGGCTGTTTTACAGGAACTCAATGAATTAAGAACGAAACAAAGCAACGTATTCCTACAGCCAACCACCACTGGGGAAAAATCGGCTGTCCCAGCAAGGCCTGTCTGGATTCCAAAAGTTGGGGATCTAGTCAGAGAAAAGATTGCGGACAAGAAGGAATTTGGACCTTCTTATAGACAACCAGTACCTGTCCTAGCAGTTCAAGGAACAAGAACAGTACTTCTGCCGCCCCTTGCTGGAAGAAAGGAGAAAAGATTTGTGTCCATCGACCTCATCAAACCACAGTATGTGGCCAATACTAAATAGTAGGCCTCGTGGACTCCGACCTAGTAGCAGACGCACTCCTCTCGCTACTATCCAAGAGGTTCAGACTGAAAGACTGATAATATCGAGAATTCAACTGTAACAGATGGAGGACTAAGCAACAATGCTATGGAACTCATCCCTCTTGAACACCAAGTAACAGTTCGTCCAAATACACCCGTCTACACCAATGTGGCAAGTGATGAACTGGTTCCAGTGATTTCTACAAATCCTGATGCAATTCCAACAATTGATATAACTGCTTCTGGCTATTTCATTAACTTTGATACGTTCTCAGAAGATCCGAGTGAACCTGAAACGACGCCAGCATCATTGAAATTCAAGCAGCAAGTACAAGACTTTCTTCACTTTCTGAAAAAAACTTATTTGGTTTCTCCATGGATTGAACTCTGGATTACATCTGGACTTTTTGTTTTCCTGCTCTGGCTAGCTTTGGTTACAACTGTGAGCGTGCTCATAAGTGGCAGATACATCCATGTGAATACTGAAGGAAAAGACGTGAACGTACTTTTGAAACCTCATAAATCTTCCCATCGTGAAGCAAGAGACTTGTCATCAGTGAACATCACAGCTGTTCCTATACAGGATGGTATAGTGTGGGACAAAACAGATTTTGACATCTTCGGCCCGTCGGAAGAATTGAACATTCCACATTTGTTTAAAATTTCACTAAGTGATCTCATTACGTCCAGTACCTATTCAGATGATTGGGACTTTGAGACTGTGAACGACATAATGTTTGACCTAGAAAAATCTGCTGCATTTACTAAAAATGAATATTTAGAGGGTTCATCAGACTATGAACAACTGTATTGTTATAACTACTAAGGTCATCATTATTTGCATAAATCTGCATATCCAAGAAATGTGTTTATGTTTAACCAATGGGAACATTGTCCTACACCACCTAAAGGTAGTTCAAAAACATTTGCCAACAAGTTTCCATATTTTTCAGGTTACAATACATCTGATCCAGAAATGTTTTACTATAAAAATGTAAACAAAACAGGAATGAAAATTATGTTAACAAATACAAAACAGATTTACTCTGCATTATTTAATGCCCAACTGTCTAGACAGGGTTTCGACTTTTGGAAAGACACAATAGACACAAAAACTGTCTGGGGTACTAAAGATTGGCAAGTGCAAGGGATAGAAGCTTTATTTAGAGCCTGCATCATCCCTCAACAAATAATGTTTTTGAATGAAACTGTCCAACAAACATCTTGTCTTGGATTAGCCAAGATCAAGGAGATAAACACACCTTCTGTACCAACACCTGCAAGTGATAACGATACACAGGCAGTGGTGACAGTTGACAATATACTACAACTCAACAGATCTAATCCTGATTGGAAAAAATGGTTGATCTGGCCCACAGTCACGAATAACTGTCATGAAAGATTCCTGAATAAAACTCAGGGCTTTACTATTAATAGGCCAGACCCAAGATACGTCCAAAGACAACATCCGGGGGTAGCAACAACATGCAGTGTAGGAAAATTATGCCTCGATTGGCTGCATAAATCTACACAACAGGATGTGAAACAACACTTAACCTTACTTAAAAAGGACGCAGACCTTAGGGAATTCTTGCTTGGACCAAGAAAACCGCGTCAAAAACGTTTCATATATGCCGGCATTTATGTTGCGTATAATGAAGCATGGAAAGTATCACAGATGGAGGCCGCAGAACGAATACGTGAACTTGATTGTATTAATTTAGAGAAAACACTCTGTGGTCGACAATGGGTTAACAACTTTGTCCTCCAGAATATATTCATTGGATGGCATTGTATCCTCTGCTATCGACATACTAGAACAAGATTTGGCGACGTTACAACAAGGCCAATCTCAATTACGTTCTATTGTGTTATTAAGCTGGACGCTGCAATCTTTGCGAGCGGGCTATGTGCCTTGGCGTTTCATTAATACATCAGCTCTGTTTGCAGAATACAATCTGATTGATAAACAGATCGAACTGGCACAAAGAGGAGCAAAGTATACAGTGCTGAGCATTGAAAAACTGGAAAAGTTACCATTCACAGTGGCAGAAAAACCAGCTACAGAATGGCTTATTCATGGCAAAATAACATTACCTGTGACTACTTTTCAGTTTCAGTATTGCCTCAGACAAATGCAAGCAGGCAAATATGAAAGGTTGGGTAAGGAATACATTAAGACATCTTGGGATTTACTGTATACATATAGATGTTGGAGTGGGGATCGTGAAGTGTTTTTGAGCGGTACACACTGTAAATGTGCACTGAGCGGTTCACTTATATGTCAGGACATTTCTTTACACGGGGCTTGTAATGGTTCTGTGGCAAATTTGTCTTGCCATCTGCAGGGTACACCAGCTGCTGTGATTAATCCAACGTTTGGACAACTTTCTAATGGGAGTTACCTCATGTTGAATGATCAGAGTTGCTGCGGCATGCTGCCAGGCATCCCATATCTATTAACGGTCAACTCCAGGGTCACTTGCTGTATGCAAGTATTGTTTACCCCAATAGACACAGTCAGGGAGTCGCCTCTATGGCCTTCGCTGAACGTCTCTTTTATAAGATTTGATACTTTGAGCAGAATGAAAGCCATGCTTTTACAGCAAACAGTGCCTTTGACCTCGGCCAAGGAAACCTATGATCTACAAGTAGCAAGGACTTCGGCTGAGATACAGACTTTAATACGTACAAACTGCCCTATACATTTCGTAGAAATGATAGGACGTATCTTCAATATGTCTGATACAACCGGAATTGTACATGTATTTAAGAGCATTTGCTCCGGTCTGTTAGCACCTTTCCAGGCAATACTCGGAATCATCCCGAACTTTGCACATTCGGTGTTTGGTGGCATACCATTAATTCTAGCACTTGTTGCCGGAATTCTATTTCTCTTCCTGCTATTGCGCTATGGCCAGCCTATTCGCAGACATCACTCTGAGCGAAATGGAGAAAGCTCTCCTTGAACGAAAGTGCTGTGAGCGAATAGTACAGCTATTGGGCATGACTCGTCTACGGGACCTTAATACAACTTGGTTCCTGTCATTCAGACCAATCTGGCAAGATTGCATCTTACCTGTTCTACGATGCCTGCTATGCGGTGAAGAATGCGTGTTGGACACATGTCTAACATTTCCATCAGCAACGCCAACGGATGTCGATACTCTGCTGGTCCCGATAACGGCCCATGCTCTGTGTTGTCCCCAGAGGCTACCAATCCTGATGTCAGCATTCATTGAGATCTCACAGACTCTTCCAGCTGCTGCTGAGGTACGAGAAAGATCTACAGGCACACAGGTAACAACGGACGCGAACTTTGCTGCGGCACCCTATGCTGGAAGCGAAGCTTCTCATCTCTGTGCAATAAATCTGCTACACGAGGTGTTCCAACTGACACCAACTACAGTGGACGATGTTTTGTCTATAGAAATAGATGATCTCATGTTTACACCAGACCCGTAAACTGACTGATTCAGCATACAGTGTTCCAGAGATGCAGTAACAATTTGGCCTTCATTTTTCAAAACAACTTGGAACTCTACCAAAATTGAACTTTTTTTCCCATTTTTCGAACAAAAATGTCACTTCAATCTGCTTAAAGTAGAACTAGCCTTATAGTACAGACTTCACGGTACTTCCACGGACACTTAGTCATCTTGTGTGTCTAAAACAGTTCATTAATTTTCAAGACATGAAATGACTGATTTTTAAAAAAAGAAAAAAAACTTATCGATCATTTTTTTGTCACATGTAAATATTACTGCTTTTCATTCCTATTGCATTTTTTTTTTTTAAATATATGCCTGAAATGAAAAGCAATGCTTCAAATGTACTGTACCTTTTGCATTTTTTACTATGTTTTTTAAATGCTTTTAAGAAATATTTTTTAAATATGCGGTACTCCATTTAATGTTTAGCATTTTAAATGTTTAGCATTTTAGTATTATCGTACACACGAAAGTGGAGTGGGTGTTTTATTCCTCTTAGGGTGTCCATAAACGGGCTTTCCAGTATCATGTCCTTATATAGGCACAATTCGCCCTGCCCTTATATAGGCATAAAATCCCAGCCCTTATTTAGGCATTAAACCGTGCACTCCAAATACAGGCATGGTCTCTGACATCCGTCCACCCTAACGTCACAACGAGTTCACGAAGAACAGACCCTTAGGCTGCTGGAGTTTCCCTAGCCCAGGACTATTGATTTCTTCAAGGACTCATATATTATGCATGAACCCTTATTCCTTAGGGGTTCATTCATGACGTCTTCCGCTGTCCGACTCACGTCAATAGTAACATTCTTAGGTGCTTCTCAGGTATAAATATACCTTCACTAGCCCCTGTAAATCAGAGGAGACCTCGACTTCAGAGGAGCCCGTTTCCCGGCCTGACGCACTGAGAAGACGCTGTCATCCCTGCATGCAGAGAGTCCAGCTTCCAGTGATCTGACTTCCCTTGCGTTCGAGTCTGGCAAAGAGATTCCTACCTCTCTCATTCTTCAGGTATGGAGCGGACTAGAACCTAGAGGGACTCTTGGCATACTAGGCATACTAGGCTTAATATACTCTTAGTATACCATAGTAAGGAATACTTCACCTACTTCTTCCCTCTTCCTAGACCTAGGTTAGGTTAGGTACATTGGGGTAGAACTAGATTAGAAACGCATCGTATGAGTACTCGCATTTTTAGTCTGTGTTATTTATGTAAATGCATATATACTAAAAGATAATGCTATCGCAGTATTATTTATTTCTACTGCTCACACTGTACATTATTTATCTCGCATACTGTCTTGTGATCGTCACAGCACATTTTACTTACACCAGAAACAAGACTGTTCAATAAATCTTTTATTGAAACGCCCGTCTGTTCTTTCTGTGTAACTTTGGAGAAAACTAAGTATGCACGATTGAGCTGAGTGAAATAGTTATCTATTGTTTCCACGACTCTGGGACACGTTCTGATTCTAAAGGGAAACAAAGTGGTCATGTTTTGCGGAAGCCAGAAACTACTCCCTTCTTGTTGTCAAGGAGTTTCTAGTGGCCTCTGAGCTAGCTGGCACAAGTAATTAAGTTTAATATACTCGATAGGGACATACTGACCTTAGTCCTATGTCAAACCTATAGGATATATTATTCCACTGCGCAGAGCCTATTAGGGAAATAGGAGCTACACTACAGTTCCGCACTCCCTGCTGGCATTGCACCCGAAGCCGCACTCTACACTCGAGTAGCGGAGGAAACAAAACCAGAGCCTGCATCGGAGCGTCACAGCCCCTCCTCTATCCGCTGACATGTGGCCGCTGAAGACCTCGACGACATCGCCGCCCCAGCCGCATGCCGCTGAGCCGATAGACTCGCCGAAGTACCAGCAGCCCAGTGGGAGCACCATATCAGAGGTCGGTGCTGACGGAGACCTCGCTGCTGCCTCTCAGAAGATATTAGCTGTAGGCGATCAGACCCTCATGGTCTTGGGGGACTGAGCTGGGTTCCTCACAGCAGAGTGCACGCGCTTTGCTGACGATCAGACCCGCATGGTCTTGGGGGACTGAGCTGCCCTCCTCACAGATGACTACACATAGCTTGCTTAGTCGATAACCGGACCAGAGCTGTCTTTGTAGCTGTGCGGCACTCCCCGCAGCCAGCTTCCCTGAGCAAGTATGACCATAAATCCCCAGTGCCCCAATTACCATAAGAGAAGCGCATTGGCTTCTCAGGCTACAGGATTTCATCTATTTTATAAAAACACTCCTATATTTTAAAGCACTGCTGAGGTGTATTTAAAAGTGTCTAACTCTTGGTCTACTTGTTGGATTATTGTTGATTTTATTTCTATAAATATTTCCTATTTTTTTAAACCTGTGTGTGTGTATGGAGTGTGTGTGTGTGTGTATGGAGTGTGTGTGTGTGTGTATGAAGTGTGTGTGTGTATGGAGTGTGTGTGTGTGTGTGTGTATGGAGTGTGTGTATGGAGTGTGTGTGTGTGTGTGTATGGAGTGTGTGTGTGGAGTGTGTGTGTGTGTGTGTGGAGTGTGTGTGTGTGGAGTGTGTGTGTGTGGAGTGTGTGTGTGTGTATGGAGTGTGTGTGTGTATGGAGTGTGTGTGTGGGGTGTGGAGTGTGTGTGTGTGGGTGTGTGTGTGTGTGTGTGTGGGGGGGGATGTGGGGGATGTGGGGGATGTGGGGGATGTGGGGGGTGTGTGTGGGGTGTGTGTGGGGGGTGTGGGGGGTGTGGGGGGTGTGGGGGTGCGTGTGGGGTGCGTGTGGGGGGTGCGTGTGGGGTGCGTGTGGGGTGCGTGGGGGGGTGCGTGGGGGGTGCGTGGGGGGTGCGTGGGGGGTGCGTGGGGGTGCGTGGGGGGGTGCGTGAGGGGGCACGTGGGGGGGCACGTGGGGGGCGCGTGGGGGCGCGTGGGGGCGCGTGGGGGGGCGCGTGGGGGGCGCGTGGGGGCGCGTGGGGGGCGCGTGGTGTGTGCGTGCGTCTAGATTACCCTGAATAGTGGTGTCTTCTGCCTGGCTTAGGTGCATAACCTAACCAACCAGAAGCCCCATTTCTAACACCACGCCACAAATGTATCTCAACGGCAGGCATATACCGATTTGGTGGAGGGACGTCTGGCTGGCAAAATACCATCACAGACTTCAGGAGGAAAGCAGTCAACTGTTGCTGCTCAATCTCCAGGTATGGAGGTGGAGGATGCGCAAGTTGGGTGCAGAAACCTCACGTTGCTGCGACAGAAGATCCTCTTGAAGAGGCAGCCTGACTGGAGGACCGAAGGTCATGCACAACAGTTAGGTAGACATTGCGCATTCTTGCCAGTGGCAAACAGATCTAAGCAAAGCTCTCCCCAATGATGAAAGAGGCCTTGCACCACCTATGGATAAAGACGCCATTCATGATCGGCTAGGCATCTACGGCTGAGTTTGTCCTCCCTGGCATTCTGAGAGCCCGCCAGGTGTTGAACCACCAGGGAAATGCCCTGGCATTCCAGCCACATCCAGAGGCATAGAGCCTCTTGACAACGGGTCTTCGACCCTGTGCTGTTTGTGGCATTATCACATGGTGGCGGTGTCTGTAAACACCTGCACCAGACCTTCCCCTGATCGAAGGAAGAAAGGCTTTTAATGCAAGAAAATTCCCTGAAGTTGCAACAGGTTGATGTTGAGCCCATACTCCGCCGGACATCAGAGTCCTCTGATCTTCACCTCCCCCAGAAGGCATCTGTCCCTATAGTCAGCTCTGGTTGAAGAAAGGAGAGATGTCTGCCACTGACCCAATCGCGGTGCGTCAGTCACCACTGCAGATCTTTAGAAATTCCCTCCAAGATGTATGTACAAAGTTCACCCCTGACGTCTTCCTCATGTCTAACGACAGACCAATACAAACCATACTGAGGACTGAGACTCTTTAGGGTATAAATACACCACATCTTGCCCCGGTAAGACAGAGGGAACCGAGACTTCCAAGCTGACACGCTGACCAGAGACGCTGAGGCTCCTGCATGCAGTCGCTCCAGCTGACAGCGGTCTAACGCAGCCCTTGCGGGGTGTCCAACTTGAGACCGGGACGGGGTCCCACACTCTCTCTATTCAGGTATGGGGGTTCGACTAAATCCTAGAAGGATTCTTGGCTCTTGGGCTTTTAGACCTACACACATATGCTAGGTACACTCCGGTACCTCTAGTTAGGCATCGTAGGAGTACGCGCACTTTCATAATGCTTTTTATATTCATGTATGTATTCATGATTATTGCAATATGGTAGAACTGTTCTATCCCTTTGCTTTTATCGTACTGCTGATAATATATCTCTGCTATTGTCTGCTGATTGCCGCAGCACATATATTTTACACTAGAACAACTGTTCAATAAATACTTATTGAAACGCCCAGACTGTTTATTCTGTGTAACTCTCTGAGACAAACCGAATAAGTAAGCACGAGTGACTGAGCAAAAGGTAGTACATTGTTTCCACGATTCTGAGAAATTTGGGTTGTCATGATCTAAGGTTGCCAGAAACTAATCTCTCCCCGAGAAGAGGAGATTCTAGTGGCACTGGGAGCTAGCTAATGCAAACCAGGCTAACATACACGGTGGGGGTGCTCAGAGTTATTCTGCCACCAAGCCCACAGTATATGTTATCCAAACGCGCAGGTCCTGCAGGGGTTCTATAGGAACTACACGACACCTGCATATGCCTACGGCCATGGGTTACAAGCAGGAGGCCCAACAACCTCAGAGTCACTCTCACCGAAATCCAGGACAGATGGTGAAACATCAGTATCATAGACTGAATATCCTGGATTCGGTACTCGGGAGGATAGGCCCGAAACTGCAGTGTCCAGAACATCTCCGATCAGAAAGAGCCTCTGAGAAGTAGTCAGGTGTGACTTTGGCACATTGATAGTGAAACCTAGTGAGTGCAGAAGCTACACTGTAGTCTGGAGATGGGATACAACTGCCTGTGGCCAGCCCGCCTTTAACAGCAAATCCTGACCTCTGCATATAAGCTGCGGCCATCACTTTCGTGAACACCCCAGGGGAGCTAGTAAGGCCAAAGGGGAGCACAGCAAACTCAAAGTGCTCCTGGCCCACTGTGAACCGCAGGTAACGTCTGTGAGCAGGAAGGCCAAGAATGTGGAAATATGCATCCTGCAAGTCCAAAGCTACCAACCAGTCTCCAGAATCCAGGGCTGACGGCAGGTGCGCGAGAATAAGTATTTTTAATTTTTCCAGGAAGAGATTGAGAAGGCGCAGTCATTTTTCCTTTTTTCAGGAAGAGATTGAGAAGACGCAGATCTAGGCTAGGACTAAGGCCTCTGTCCTTCTTGGGCAGCAAAAAATAGCATGAACAGCAACCATAACTAACTTCTGATGTCGGCACCCTCTCAGTTGCTCCCTTGGCCAAGAGAGCCAGCACTTCCTGACCGAGCAAGGAGAGGTGGTCCTCTGTCAGTCAGTCATAAGTGGATGGCATGGGTGTAGGGGAGATCACAAACGGGATGGAGAGATTTCTTTGGATGATTTGTAAAACCCAACGGTCCGAAGTTACTGACTGCCAGTGGTGCAGGTGATGGCGTATCCTGCGCCCCAATGGATGCCCATGATGGTCAGTGAGCAAACTAAAGGTGTGTGGAGGTTGTGGCTGCCGGGGGGGGGGGGGTTAACTGGTCAGACCTCTGGCTACCTGTCCCCGTGGTATAGGAGACCCGCGTCCTTGTCCAAGAAAAGGCTGGGAAGCCTGTTGGCTGTGGCGGCTGGGAAGGTATGGATGCAGTCGGAACCCCCTTCCGTGCCACGAAAAGGGGAGGAAGGCAGACTGGGGTTGACAAGGGGCCATAGACAAGCCCAAGGACCTGGCTGTAGCTCTGCTGTCCTTAAAGCGCTCCAGTGGTGAGTACACCTTCTCTCTAAAAGGACGAGAGCCATCAAAGGGTATGTCCATGAGTAATGCTTGGACAGCCCCTGCAAAGCCTGTGGTTCTCAGCCAGGTGTGGTGCTGCAGGGCCACCGAAAATGAAATCGCTCTAACCAGAGAGTAGGTCGTATCCAGTCCACATCGTATGGGGAAATTTGCGACATCTCTCCCGTCAGCAACAGCTTAGGAGAGCATGGCTCGGGCATCCTCCAAGACGACACGCAGCACTTGCGCAACTGAATCACAGACCGTATGGGAATATCAGCCCAAAAAGCATGCAGTGTTACCTATCCAGTGGAGTAGTGGGTAATGCGTCAGGGTTGACTATAGAGGTGGGATATTGGACTACCAAGCTCTCTGGAGTGGGGTGCTGCTTAATGAAACTGGGGTCCCCAGGAGTGGGGTGATGGCGGCAGGCAATTGTCCTAGGCAAAGGAGCCCCTGTGCAAGGGCATGGAACAAGCCTTGAGTAGAACGTTGATAAGGTCTTCATTAAAGGGGAGTAAAGGTTTGAAAGGGGGGACTCCCGGCTGAAGAACCTCTGTCAAGATGTTCTGCTTGACTATCACTGAAGGCAGATGAAGATTCAAGACCTCAGCCACCCTACGCACCACCACAGCAAAAGAGGCTTCCTCCTCCGTAGCCACAGTGGGAGTGGAGACCAAGCCAGTGTCAGGTGAGGTGTCTAACACACTGGCCTCCGCCAGTTCCTCATACCAGTTGTCCCCATTCTCATCTAGGGGATGCTGGTATCCATAAGAGTCCTCAGATCCCTCCCATTCGTCTTCCTCTCCAGGCCTGTCAAAAGGAAAAGGCACTGGCCCCGATCCGGAGAGCATGGTCCCGGTCGGCGCTAGAACCGCCGTCAGATGCTGACTGTTCAGCTCTGTGCCGTAGTCAGTAATGACGATAGGGATGGCGCCGCCATGGGGCACCGGCCCTGGAGCGTATGCCGAGGAAGGTCTCGGTCTCGCTGGCGGCTCCACTCTGGATCCAACATGGGACCAGACTGGCGCGGAAGGTAATCTGCAGGCGAGGATCAAGTTGGAGTCCCTCCTGAGCCTGTGGGGGCAGAAGGGGCTCCAGAGAGGCCAGGCCACCCAAATATGAGGCGTATGGTCTCATTCAAATCTTTAAGTTGGGTGGGGGTTACTTCAGCTACGGGAAAGTCAGGAAAGCACAGAGCTGATCCTGACTCGGGCTCAGCCGAAGTGCGAGGCCTGGATCGCAGACACTCCTGTACCTTGTTAGAAGACTTCAACAGCCGCTGTGAAGTCGAAGAGCTCATTGACTTCTTATGTTTGTGAGACTTAACCAACAGCTTCGTGCAGGATGGCGATCGCTGGGTGCGGCTCCACGAATGGTCCCGGGACCTTCCGGGAGACTGGAATCTTGAGCGCCGCGGGGTCGTCCATTGTCAGGCGGCAAGGAGCTTGAAAGATCACTCCCTCTGTGCCGTCAGCTGCATGGCACAGCAGTCGTGGACCCTCTCCAAGCAGACCATACACACCAAGTGTGGGTCTGTCACAGACATCTGCCTGCGAGACACACCACATGGTTTTAAACCAGCCAGTTTCTTTGGGGACATCCTGTCACACCAGAATAGCAAATCTCTCAAAAAATGGTTTGACAAAAGTCGAGAAAAAAGCCAGTGGATTAGCACCATCTGGCGCGGAATGGAAAGAACTGACATCGCCATGCCTAGGTGGAGCCTATACAGGTACTGTGCACATCATTTCGGACTCAGAGCTGAACAACGCCACCTACCGGCACGAAGGGGGTACTGCTCGAAAACATCTGGATCCATTCGGATGCCTGGGAAATATTGTACGGTAAGAAACCTGCGGCTAGAAGTCTATCAGACATAAGAAATTTGCATTTTTTGTAATTAAAAAAAAAACTGACTAGTGGAGAAATGATCTGTTTGAAGACTAAATTATACTTGTGTTTGCCTAATAATGGTAACATTTACTGTAAACTGAATGACTTATCGCTGGGTTTGAAAATAGAAACTACTTTTCATAGACTAGTCCCATATATGTGAATTTTAATCCTTTAAGTACTACTCAGCCTCATTTAACAATCCTTAAGCAACTCAACAACGTGGTTTCTTAAACCAATAGTCCGCTTCAATCAAGCCCCAAATAATCAATGATTGCTGAAGATGGACAAAACAGTGGATGGCAAGGCCTGGCAAGACACTATATGCCAAAGTAAATCAAGCCTCTCTTGACCTGGATGATTATGCAACCTAAAGCAAAAAACCTTGACTTACAAGGAAGGAACAAGCATTGAACTTGAAATGTACATGTGTGCACCATCAACTTGCGGTGACACTATATTCGGGATGAACGCCCAAGATTTCCTCACATATTGTGCCAGACCATTATCAAGTTATTCAACAGCTCAAGTGCAAGGACAGTGGAGAGATGACAGGATGTCGGCCTAGATTGTGGCTCCATTAGACCATAAATTATGATCGGAACAGAACATAATCAACCTGAAAAACTCTTACCTTGTTTAGAGCAATTGAATAAGTGGAAATACTTATGTTGCAAAGCCTGCTCCCCCACAGAAAGCATTAGGTCACAAACTTGCATGTTTTTTCTGCATTTATAAATGCAATGATTTTACGGAGTTTGACTGCCTTATCAAGAAAAAACAACTCTTGGTTAAGGTGTACTAAACAGCAGTGGTGTAACTGTAGCTTATATTTTACTAACGGACTCAAATGGGTGCAAAAAATGAAAAGTGTACACGTATGTGATCACTCTCCGATGTGTGCAAAATCAATATAACAGACTGTAACAGCATGCTGGGAGACAACCATGTTAAAGTGGAGTTGTATATACCTCCAGGAGGTGTAGCTCCAGCAGGCCCACATAGACGTACTGTATTCAAAGGATGCAGATGCTTGCACATTCTCAGTGGTACAGGTTATCCGTGATCACTCCACAAACAGAAGCAATTTTTTACAATTATCAATTAAATAGAACTCATAAGCAATTACCTAACCTACTTGTTGTCTATTAATATACAATTCCCAACAGACCAAGAGGCAAATTGCCCATTTATATCCTAAGGCTTACTGGAATGCCATATCACCTTTTTTAAGGAACCACTTCTTAATATTCTGCTTATGATGTTCTTACCCAATTACTTGACCTCTTTTAATGCTGCCATCTTACACAGTATTAGTAAACTTCCGCATTGAAGATAGCCAATGAGACTCATCCGTTTTCTTATATTCAGAGTACATGAAATACGAAGGTTTCTTCCACAAAAATATATGCAGCGTTCTAAAGATGGCTGAAGCACACAAATCTCTATTATTTCGGTCAGGGTGTAATAGCCTTTCCATCGTTAAGGATCTGAAATACCCGTCATAGACAGAAGGGTTTTGATAATGGTTTTTATATTGTGCGCAAATTAACCCTGTATTTATCAACTGGATATTGTATACAATATTATCGTTGGATAACAAACAAAAAAAACAACTGAACGGAAGTGGCCACAAGACTGTGACACACCCACCTGTTCCTTAGAGGACATGGCACGCACATTTTGTAATCTCACCATCAGCTATGAGAAAGACGAGGAGATCTGTATTGAGAGATATGTGCATGAAGGACAGTGAAGTAAGCGACTTTACTTTGATATGCAATATTACCATGTAGTTTGGAAAAGACTAAAAGTAGGAGGCTTCCTTTAGTTTACAATATTAGTGTTTGAATTTCTCTTTTAGTGTCCTTTTACATTTTATTCCCCTGAAGACTTGGACGCTGGTCCGGAAAAACAAGTAGGGATTGTGACTGAATGCACTGCTGTTTACTCAATTAAATATACGTTAGCTACTCATTAATCCATTTGGTGCGCGAGTTGGCCAATGGCCGACACATGCACTACAGCCTTGGTGCGGGGAACGGCCATTGTCCGACACCAGGATGGGCTTCCCAAAATCCTTGGGTGCAAAGCACTGGAGGTTGCTCTTTTAAATTTATTTTTTAAAACCCCCAAGGGAGAGACAGAATTTCTACAGCGTCTCCCCGCACCCCTCCCGCTCAAACTGGGATGGTATAGTGAGCAAAAGAATGATCGATTAAACCCACATCTCTTGACTAGGGTTGAGCAGTTGAAAAGTTTCAGCACTACGTCCATCATCTTGTTGTGTTGTTACATTCGCCCTAAGTGGCCATGGGGATGCCCAGATGTGGTTCCCTTGCTCGCTGTGCCAATGGACTCAAACTAGCCTGGCTGATGAGGGGTATTACCCCGAAACCGGTCCCAGGATGCTTGTTTCCAGTGATGGAGCAAGGACTCATAAATGAGACTTGCTCGTACGCAACCTCCTCATAGTATTAATTTATTAAACTTGTATTGTCTCTACTAATCCTTGCATACACTACACGAATAGAAAGGATGCTTGCCTATGTGTTTTACTAATGAATAACGCTTGTCTGTAATCCAAAATGGCCGCTAAAGCGCGGGAACCCTAATGCGCATGTCCCAACCACATCACGTGTTGTGACGTCTTTCTTTGCTTGGTGGGAAATGTCTGCTTCTGCGCAGTGTGCATTAAAATGGCTGCTTGATGTTTTCACATGCTTCAGCTTGCTCTCATGTCATTATCAAACTGTCGTTTCTTTAACGCTACTAATGCGGGATAGAATTTATAATTAAATGGGAATAGAGTAGAAAGAGTGGGCATACAGTGAAACATTTTATTTGTGATTTTAATATTTTCTTCTTTGACTTTTATTAGTTCGCAAACTTGGGCCTGGGTTTTGGTGAACTGAAAGCTCGTGTGACAAAGATTCCACACATGCGCCCTGAGAGGCAGACGAGAAAGAAAGAGATGAAGTCAATTTGGACATCACCCAAGGCCGTGACCTGCTGGCCGACACCACTACATACCAAGATGTTCTCGTTGAAAGCAACATTTTATATGAATAAATTGTCAATTTTGTCGTGAGACGGGTGGGAAATAAAGCAAATGTATTAAATTGAAGGGGCGGTAGTTTAAAAACAATAGGCTTCAGAAATACAAGGCAAATCAATATGGTGTGAGAATCCACCCACTGTCCCTGTCCAATCAGAAGTAGTGGTCCCATATTTTAGCAACATTAAGGGGAGGTACATGGGCGTAGAAGGGTATAATAGATATAGAATTAGCTAATTAGTTAGCTCTTAGCTCCAGACTGCCAAGCTGATCGATTGCAGACTGAACCGCTGTCCAGAGAGGTCCTGAGGAGGGGGCGGCGGAGTCCATTTGAAGGAAGACACGGGCGAATCGAGGAGAAGTCGAGTATCAGAGAGGGGAGCGACGCAGGCGTCGTTGTAGAGAGGTCACCGGTCCTGTCCTGATCCTGGAGGAGGTCTTTGCTCTTCATCCTTCCTGGGTCCTATTCTTTCTAACTCCTTGGCCAAGGGGTTTGGTTCTCGCACTTAGGTAAATATAATGCAACCTTTAGTTGCGCTGCTGTCTCTATCCTCTCCTTCTTGAGGGACCGTCATTGATTAGCAATAATTTATTCTATGCTTCATCTTGGGTATTGCGATTAAGTACCGTATGGTTCTGTATTTTACTCTGCTAAATCTTTAGATAAACATTTTAAAACTTCCTGACTCAGTGGTTATTTCAGGATTATGTACTATAATGAATGTCACTCATTTTAAATTTCCCAATTAGCAAAGGATTCATTGGTAAGTCATTACTCTTCATTCGGAAGGTAATTGGTAGCAGGGATTTTGATAAAGAGTAACAACTGATAAAACCCAGCGTAAGTATTAGCGTAGTATGAATGTATGGGCCCAAGTGAGTATTTGGTGTATGAATGCTGTTTGCTAATATCGCGCTGGATCAGTTTTCTGGTAATCAGAGGATGGTTACTCTTTGTTAATTGGGTAATGAGAATTTTATTTTTATGAACTAACATCCGTGTATTCAAAGTTTGTTTTATGTTGTCCAAAATCCCCGGGTAAAAAAAAAAAAAAGGAATAGCGGATGGTAAGTGGAAGCCATACTGCAGTGAGGTTATCTGTCAGGCAGAAATAGTGCTGAAAAGTTAAGCAGGACTATCAGTACTGGTTAGGGAATCTATGCGTGTGAATAATAGCAAAAGAGTATGCTGGTGAAAATTTGATGTTATATCACCTAGAAAGGGTAACATTGAAGAAGTAACAGGTACTCCTGGAGCTTGGGTGAAGAGTAAACGGAAGGGTTTTACTCGTAGTGTATGTTTAGTAAACAGAAAGGTTTTACTAAGTGTGAAAGAAACTACCTTTTCGAATTTAGAGAAACTGGCACGATAGCGAATGTTTTATGTTGTTACTGAAATTCAATTAAGAATTGGAGAGAAAATAACTTTGCGTAAAATTTTGTAAAGGGAGGGTCAGTTGCCGGAGAGGGAGCTGACGTCACAAAACGCCGCGCTGGGATTGGTTGAATCAGCAGGTGTGGAACGACGCTTGTAAAGGAGGGGTTGATAGTCAGGAGTAGTACTGACGTCACAGGTGCCGCGCTGGGATTGGTTGAAACAGCGAGGGACAGTAGAGAGCAGATTGTAAAGGAGGGGTTGACAGACAAACGTCACCAAAAGGCCGCGCAAGGATTGGTCCGGGAATAAAAGATAGCAGACACTTGATTGGTTGACATTCTAGAAGCAAAAATCTTAGTGGGTAGAGATTGCATGTTAAAGCGTGATCCGACTTTAACAGGAACTCGTCCGGATAGGAGATTCCTAGGCTTTGCAGAATATAATTTTATACATCGATACTCACCTAAGATGTACAGAGAAAAGAGAAAAATGTCCTTTCTGCAAAAGATTAAGAACTATTTTAAAAAGGATAAACCAATCAAAACTAGGGAAGGAATTATCATTCCACCAGCTAAAACGCCCGCTTCATTTATGATGATGGAGAGAGGTTATCATACTTGTGTATGGATAGAGAATTGGATAGAATATACCAAAAATGATGGAATACTAGCATTTACCGAGAATGATACTTTCAATGGAAGAATTCTTCAAAATTTGAGATGGAGGATGAATGACTTAGAACCCAGACCTAGATTAACTCAATACGAAGCCTTAGAGGAATGGGAAACCGAGGCATTTGAGCGTGACCGATATAGGAGTAATAGGGGTTATCGAGGATTTTTTCCCAGGAACCTACATAAATCTAGGGACGGTCAGATGAAACAATGGAGAAGGGCAATGATTACAGAGGACTATATCCATTGTTAACAGCAGAGGAGAAATTAGGGAGTAAATGTACAGAAAAGACAAAACATTTAATGAGAAGTGATGATTCTGAAGACGAATTTATGGAAGAAATGTTAAGGAACCCCCCACCATATCAGGAAGGGACAAATGGATGCACCCCAAGTGCACCACCGTTAAAAACTCCATTAGTGCCACAGGTAATGCATGAATTCACCCCTAGTAGAATACTGCATGACAAAGAAAGGGAAGCACTAGAGAAGACCAGAGCAGAATTAATACAGAAAATAACACAGATAAAAGTACATCCTGATTCATTAACCAAACCTGTAACAATTGGTCCAGTAGTTCCATTATATGGTACTCAGGGAAACTGTCCTCCACCGATACTTGCACCTACTCCTGTAAACGCTACAAACCCTGAAGCAGTAGTAATGGTTGAAGATCACTTTAGTGACAGCGAATCCACAATATCATTGATGGATTTACCCATTCGAGATTCTGTCAATATTACTCCCAAGAGAACTACACCTGGGTGTTCAAAAGATATAAGTCTAGTGACTTCATCAGGAGCGAAAAATGCCACAATAGTCACCCCAGAAGATTTAGAAAGGTGGGCACAAGAATCAGATAAACAGTGCACACCTCCAAAAATAATGGACATTCATAAATTGAAAGTCGAATTAGAAGAAATAATAGCAGGAAATGTAGGACTAGATCGCTTGAATACCTATGATGATGGAAGAATTATTATTTATGTGCAGAAGTATCACAAGAAATGTAAGGTTATTCCATGAAAAATTATCCAATCTAGCACTACAGATGGGAATAGAAATAGGGAGATCAAAGGTGTTGCAGAAACCCTATAGAGCAGAATTTTCAGAAAAAGATTTAGAAAACATGAATGCCTCTGGAAGAAAATTACAAGTAAGGGAATTAATGATAGTTCTACAAAAATGGGGAGACCTAGATAAATGGAGAACTAGGTGGGCCAAGAAAAAGGAAGAAGTACGATCAAGTAGATCAGTGTCGGAATATGTGATGAAGGAGACAGGGAAAGCAGACCAAATGTATCCAATGCGAGAAATTGCGGGAGGAGGATATGTACATGTCCCATGGAGCAGACAGGATATTTTATCATTTACGAATGATTTTCCAAAATTGAGAGAAAAACCAATTGAATGGTACAAGCAGGTTGAAAGGTTTGTGAAGGTGTCAAAGGTATTGTTGAAGGACTTAGATGGTTTGTTTGACATAGTGGTACCTGCCGATTTGTGGACAGATTGTAAAATTACAGTTGATTGGCCAAGTGACGAGTATCCTAGAGACCCAAAGACAGGTGCCCCGTCAAATGATGTGATGAAAAAGTATCAGCAGGTGATAACTTATTTGAAAGGGAAAATACCACAGAAAGAAACAAATTGGGTGAAAATAGACCGAACTACCCAAGAGGCTAATGAATCGGTACATTCCTACTATGAGCGTTTACTGCAGGTATTTAAACAGTATAGTGGATTTGAGGACATTGGAGACAAGAACATGAGTCAGTTTGTGTATCGATTTCTTTTCGGTTTAAAGCCAGAAATTTGTCAGATGATTAAACAGCATATGCTGTGTTGGCAAGGGAAGCCGATTGATGAAATCTTGAAGTATGCAAAATATTGTGGAGACGATATTGAAGATAGTCACAAAAAATTGCAGGAAAAAGTGATGTGGGCTCAGGTGAAAATGGCTGAGAAACAGGGAATTAATTTGGAAAATCCGAGTGAAAATCAGGGAAAGGATTCTGGAACGAGTGGTGATAGTGGAAATGGTGGGAAAGTGAGAGGACGAATGAGTAGAGAAGAAGCTAAAAAGAAATTTCCTCGTCATGGATGCGGAAAATTGGGGCATTGGAAGGATGAATGTAAAAAGATCCGGAATAATAATGGCCCAAATCAAAATTTAAATCCACAGACACAGAATGACTCACAGCAGGGTGTAAATCCTCAGAGTCAGCTGCCACCTGCACCTATTCAGGGTAATGTAAGCAGAGCAAAGCACGGTACAGACATCGGATATCAAGGAGGAAGTGGTAAGAATGATTATATAACCTCACAATTTCTTTTACAGGACGATTTCTGTCAATACAGTTCATGACGCTGCCTAAGAGAGGGGGAGAAGGAGTGCGTACTTGGCGCATCCTTATCGGTAGATCAGTCACGTCCATATGTGGAAGGAAATATGAAAGGTAATATCACTTTTCTGTTGGATACTGGTACTACCCGGTCTACTGTAAGAACAGCAGACATTCCAGATCTTCCTCTCTCTGGTGAAAATATCCAAGTAGTGGGAGTAGCTAATCAAAGGATTAGAACTCCTCTTACCGAACCAATGGAAGTTAAAATCGGAAACTTCAGAGAAATGCATCAATTTGTAGTATGCGATTCTAGCCCAGTAAACTTATTAGGCAGGAATTTATTGTGCAAAATGAACTGCACAATTTTCTGCACACCGGATGGTGTGGCAGTTCAGACACCAGATGAAGATCATGTATATAAAATGATGATTGCAAAACAGGGTACAGAAGTAGATGAGATGTTTTCGGTTTTAACACAAGACGAGTTGCCAGAAGAATTAAAAGGTACAGTAAACCCCATAGTTTGGGATTTCACAGGAAAAGAAGTAGGACTTATGGCTAAAATAGACCAGTTAAAATTACTGTAAAAGAAGGTGCGATTTTCCCAAATACCAGACAGTACAAAATGAGTGCAGAAGTAAAGGCAGGAGTCATTGAAGAAATTAATCGAATGGTTGAACAAAACATACTAAAAGAAGTAATGAGTAGCCCATGTAATTCACCAATAATGGGACTAAAGAAACCGAGTGGAAAATATAGGATTGTTCAGGACCTGCGAAAAATAAATAAAATAGTGGAACCATGTTGTCCCATAGTGCCAAATCCTGCAGTAATTCTATACCAAATTCCTTGGAGTGCAGGATGGTTCACAGTAATTGATCTATGTCAAGCGTTCTTCTCAATACCATTGCATCCAGATAGCCAGTATCTTTTCTCATTTAAATTTGAGAATAAAGTCTATGTATGGAATCGTATTCCTCAGGGGTACACGGAAAGTCCTTCCATTTTCAATCAAATACTGAAAAAGTGCCTTGAGAAACTAGTGATGCCAGGAAGTTCAGTCCTAGTGCAATATATCGACGACTTATTGGTGGCATCAAACACCAGAGAGGACTGTGTTGTTGATTCCATAGCACTATTAAATCTTTTGGCTGAAGAAGGGCATAAAGTCTCACCTGAAATATTGCAGTTTTGTACAACAGCTGTTAAATATCTGGGACACCAAATTGAGAGGGGAAAAAGAAGAATAACCTCTGAAAGAGTAAAATTAATAAAGAAAATGCAAATGCCTGTAACCCAAAGACAAGTGAGAATGTTCCTAGGAATAGTAGGTTACTGTCGACAATGGATACTAGGATTTTCCTTGTTAGCAAAGCCCCTAATTCAAATGACAAGAAAGAAAGCAAAGGACCCAGTTGATTGGGATGATGAGAGTGCAGGAGCTTTCGTAAAATTGAGAAATGCTCTGTGCTCAGCACCAGCCCTAGGCATGCCGGATTATAAAAGAGAATTCGCATTATTCTGTCATGAAAGAGAAAATTGTGCACTTTCTGTCCTAACCCAGAGACACGGTTTAGACAGACGTCCTATAGCATATTTTTCTGCTACATTGGACCCAGTAGCAGCCGCGTTGCCAGGATGCTTAAAAGCAGTGGCAGCTACTTGTTTGAGCATTGAACAAAGTGAGTCAATTGTGATGGGACATCCTGTAAAAGTGTATGTTCCACATGCGGTTGTGATTCTGTTGACAAGAACACGAACTCAACATCTTACTCCTAGTCGGCTGACTAAATATGAAAGAATAATAATGGGAGCCTAAAATGTGACCATGGTAAGGTGTACTATAATAAATCCAGCGACCTTACTACCAGACCCATATCATGAGAAAATTAAAGATGACGAAGAAAATGAACATGATTGTTTACAGATTACAGAGTTATGTACGAAACCTCGCCCAGATATAGAAGAACAGCCCCTCAGAAAGCCAGATAGGGAGCTATTTGTTGATGGTTCATGTCAACGACATGAACACAGTAAATTAACTGCTGCCTATGCAGTATGTGAATTAACTGGAATAGTCGAAGCATCCTATTTACCATGAGTCAAATCTGCACAAGTAGCTGAATTGATTGCATTGATAAAAGCCTGCAAAATTGGGAGGAATCAAAAAGTAACTATATTTACAGATAGCCAATATGGTTACGGGGTTGTGCATGATTTTGGCCAACTATGGATGCAGAGGGATTTCCTGACTTCTTCAGGATCCCCCATTAAAAATGGACAGTTTGTAAAGGAATTGCTGGAAGCAATACAATCACCAAAAGAATTGGCTGTGGTGAAATGTGCCGCACACCAGTCAGGAGATGACTGGGTGGTAGTCGGCAACAGATACGCAGATCTGGTGGCTCAACATTGTGCCAAAAATAGATTGTCAGTCAATAAGAGGGTGGAAAGAATGGGAATCAGCTGCCAACTTATGCTGTATATGCCACCTGAAACTTGGAATGATGTAAAGAGATTACAAGATGATGTTGATGAAAATGAAAAGAATTTGTGGATCAAAGTAGGTTGTTCCCAAAGAGGAGATGATGAAGTGTGGATTAGTGCTGATGGCAGACCAGTCATGCCAGACTGTTTACTCTCACAAATGGCCAGAATGTATCATGGAGACACACACATAGGGAGAGATGCAATGATTAGGCTCTTCAGACAAAACTGGTATAATCCGAAGTTCAGGGCTGTTGCAGAGAGTCTTTGCCAGAGATGTTTAACTTGCCAGATGCATAATCCAGGGCGGAAGACAATAATTGGATTTGGAAAAATTGGAAAGGCAGAGGGTCCTTTTATAAGACTCCAGTTCGATTTCATACAGTTACCACCATGCAGAGGGTTGAAATATGTACTAGTCATAGTGTGTCTGTTTTCAAAGTGGGTGGAGGCTTACCCTACCAGGAGAAATGATAGCATTACAGTAGCAAAACTGTTGCTAAGAGAGCTCATTCCTAGGTTTGGTTTCCCAGTAACTTAGGAATCAGATAGAGGAAAACATTTTAACAGTGAAGTGATCCAAATAATCTGCGAAGCATTCCAAATTAAACAGAAACTGCACTGTGCATATCGTCCAGAGGCTTCTGGAGTGGTTGAACAATTGAATGGCACTATAAAGTCAAGATTGGGACAAATGTGTGCATCAACATCATTAGAATGGCCAAATGCATTGCCACTTGTTTTAATGGGACTCAGAAGCATACCTGACAGAAATACAGGATTGAGCCCCCACGAGATAATGATGGGAAGAGCAATGAGACAAACACATGTTCCCACAAACAAACTGCTGAATATATCTGATGATATGGTACTGGACTATTGTAAAGGACTGGCTGACCTAGTGCGTTCTGTCTCTCACCAGGTTGGAGAAGACGCAGTTTCCAGGCAGCCTGAACATGATCTGAACCCTGGTGACTGGGTGGTAGTGAAGAATCACACCAGAGAAACGTGTCTATCACCAGATGGAGCAGTCCTTGTCAAGTCATACTGACTACAAATACAGCAGTGAAGTGTGCAGGATTTCCTAATTGGATTCATGTAAGCCACACCAAAAGAGTACCAGATCCTGAAGAAGAAAATCCTCAGACAGCAACAATCACTGAGGGAGCTGAAGGTTGCCCAGCAGAGGAATCTCAGACTCGAGATTCAAGAGAAGCTGAAGAAGAACAACCGAGCACAAGTCAGGACTGGATACCGGTGGTAAAAATTCCTGAAGTTTACCACAGAACAAGAAGTCAAACAAGATTTGAGGAAATCGAAGAAGATCAGATAGGTGAAGAAGAAGCAGCTCAGGAAAAAGAAGAAGAGAGAATAAGAGAACCTGAGCAAGGTCAGATAAGGAAAGGAAATTGGGCTCAAATTAACGAAGAACTAATAAATTTTGAGCAGGGACAGACAGGTTTAGAAGAATCCGGTCAGGCTGCAGAAGTACAAAGTGCAATAAGCCCTGATCAGAATCAGTTAGATCAAGAAAAATACACAGAAGAACAAGATCATGAGAAAAATGAACATGAAGAAATAAATCAAGAACAAGGTCAATTATTGGAAACTCACAGTGGAGCTGCTGAAGAAAAACAAATCAGACCTGAAAAAGAGCAAGAAAGAAAAACAGTAATTGCAGACAACGAAAGGGTGTCAGAAAGTGAAAATAAAAAGATTTCTGAAGACGAAGATAAAGAAACAGTACAAACAAAGAAAACAAGAAAAGGAGATCATTGGCCAAGTGTCATTAAAAGAGTAAAATACCACATAACAACCAGAAGTGAAGATCCAGATCAAGTAAATGAAGTGACAAGCCAAACTGAACAACAGAATAAAACTGAGAAAAGAAGAAGTAAAAGACTGAAACTTGTGAATAACAAATTCAAGGGTCCTGATTGGACTTACATCATTCTTGAAGATTACGAAAGTTCAGAGTCAAGTGAAAGTGGTGACGAAGGAACAAGTGCAGAGCTAACGTACGAGAAAGAAACAAGACCACCTTGACTAAGCAAAAGAGTCATATAAAGAAAAGAGGAAATAGATAAGAAGAGCGATCTTCCTTGTCGAAAATGCCTGACGATAGAGTTGCTGGGAGACCAAAACAGAGATGTTGTAGAAGATGCTGTGCAATATGCATATGTAGTCTAGTAATGGTGCTTATAGTATGGTTAGTCCTGATTGTAGCAGTTCCTTACCTTATGATAATGGATAAAAGAAATAATAATGAAACTAAGGAGAGGACAGCAAACATGAAGGGCAATAGAGTAGAACTAATGGCAGAAAATGAACCAGAGTTTCATCATGAAATAGCTGATAACGACACTAGTTTAAACGTTTTTACAAAATTATTGTTTCAGTATGTAGACACAATGGAAGTTAGTAATTGTTATGTCTGTATGAAGTTACCTGAATCAGTAGCAGTAGGATTAACATATCATCACTTACCACTGACATATGGCATATCATGTAGTATTTTGTCTAGTTTATTTTATAGAACAGGGAGACTTCAGTATTATTATTCAAACCTAGATGTGATATTTTCTGAGGTTCCGATTCGAAAGAGTATGAACCCAGTGCTTAGTAGTCAAGACGCACAGTTTATGGGAGAATTTTTCTTAACAATGAAATCAATAGACATAACACATGCACATAGACACAATCTAACATGTTCTTTACACGAAGAAGAAAAGATATTTTTGAATTTAGTAGAAGATAGAAGACAAGATTTCCAAAAGAAAGCTTCTGAGCATAAGGCTCATTTGCCACCTTGGGCTGAGAAAGAAGGGAGTTACACACCTGGCAAGGCTCAAGCTGCTATGGCTCTGGATTTTGTAAAGACAGGGAAAATTTGTCTACATAGGTTAAAAACTGATTATAACAATGTTTTCATCGGTACCAGTGAATGTGAACATAATTTCTTAATTCTTGGAGGATGGGGAATCAAAGGAGGAACAGATTCAGTTTTTCCTGGAATCTATTATGTGTGTGGGAATAAGGCTTACTTTAGGCTTCCTGCACGGTGGTATGGAAGTTGTTATTTTGGAATAGTATTTCCAAAGATATACCACGTAAAAAGAAACACTGGGAGCAATGAAAACAATAGTGAATTAATACGTAGTAAAAGAGCTAGTTTTTCAGAAATTGTAGGTGATATATTTGGTGCATTGATACCTTCAGTGGGAATAATTCTGAACTCAAGGAAAATATGTAAATTGTCTACAGTGGTTGATCGTTTATCAACGGATACTGCTGGAGGTTTTCTAATGATTAATGCGGAGATGGTTGCGATTAGATCTATGGTGATGCAAAATCGACTTGCTCTTGATATTATATTGGCAAAAGAGGGCGGAGTCTGTAAATTATTAAAGACGAAACATTGTTGCACTTATATTCCTGATAAGAGTGCAGAAATTGGAACGTATATACAGAATATAACTAAACTTGAGAAAGAACTTAAACCACTGGAAGTTGATAGTGTATGGGAAAGATTGACAAGTAGTATTGCGTCAATTGGTACCTGGTTTGCTAACGTAGGAAAAGGACTTATAGGTCAAATATTAGTACCCTTAGCAGGGATAGCAATAATAGCACTGACAATAATAATATGGTGCAAATGTTGTAGAAAGAAGGGAACATATAATGTGACAGGAAAAGGAAAGAAGAGAAAATTAGATGAAATAGAACTTGAAGAATGGAGAAGTGAATTATACAAGAAATTGAAAGGAGATGGTAAAAATAGAAAATGTAAAAATAAGAGTGAAACTATTTGCTAGAAGTTGGCATCTGATTGTGGGTAGTATTTTGATGGCTCAGAAACGCCATCAGAGAGGGGATTGATGGAGCAAGGACTCATAAATGAGACTTGCTCGTACGCAACCTCCTCATAGTATTAATTTATTAAACTTGTATTGTCTCTACTAATCCTTGCATACACTACACGAATAGAAAGGATGCTTGCCTATGTGTTTTACTAATGAATAACGCTTGTCTGTAATCCAAAATGGCCGCTAAAGCGCGGGAACCCTAATGCGCATGTCCCAACCACATCACGTGTTGTGACGTCTTTCTTTGCTTGGTGGGAAATTTCTGCTTCTGCGCAGTGTGCATTAAAATGGCTGCTTGATGTTTTCACATGCTTCAGCTTGCTCTCATGTCATTATCAAACTGTCGTTTCTTTAACGCTACTAATGCGGGATAGAATTTATAATTAAATGGGAATAGAGTAGAAAGAGTGGGCATACAGTGAAACATTTTATTCGTGATTTTAATGTTTTCTTCTTTGACTTTTATTAGTTCGCAAACTTGGGCCTGGGTTTTGGTGAACTGAAAGCTCGTGTGACAAAGATTCCACACATGCGCCCTGAGAGGCAGACGAGAAAGAAAGAGATGAAGTCAATTTGGACATCACCCAAGGCCGTGACCTGCTGGCCGACACCACTACATACCAAGATGTTCTCGTTGAAAGCAACATTTTATATGAATAAATTGTCAATTTTGTCGTGAGACGGGTGGGAAATAAAGCAAATGTATTAAATTGAAGGGGCGGTAGTTTAAAAACAATAGGCTTCAGAAATACAGGACAAATCAATATGGTGTGAGAATCCACCCACTGTCCCTGTCCAATCAGAAGTAGTGGTCCCATATTTTAGCAACATTAAGGGGAGGTACATGGGCGTAGAAGGGTATAATAGATGTAGAATTAGCTAATTAGTTAGCTCTTAGCTCCAGACTGCCAAGCTGATCGATTGCAGACTGAACCGCGGTCCTGAGGAGGGGGCGGCGGAGTCCATTAGAAGGAAGACACGGGCGAATCGAGGAGAAGTCGAGTATCAGAGAGGGAAGCGACGCAGGCGTCGTTGTAGAGAGGTCACCGGTCCTGTCCTGATCCTGGAGGAGGTCTTTGCTCTTCATCCTTCCTGGGTCCTATTCTTTCTAACTCCTTGGCCAAGGGGTTTGGTTCTCGCACTTAGGTAAATATAATGCAACCTTTAGTTGCGCTGCTGTCTCTATCCTCTCCTTCTTTGAGGGACCGTCATTGATTAGCAATAGTTTATTCTATGCTTCATCTTGGGTATTGCGATTAAGTACCGTATGGTTCTGTATTTTACTCTGCTAAATCTTTAGATAAACATTTTAAAACTTCCTGACTCAGTGGTTATTTCAGGATTATGTACTATAATGAATGTCACTCATTTTAAATTTCCCAATTAGCAAAGGATTCATTGGTAAGTCATTACTCTTCATTCGGAAGGCAATTGGTAGCAGGGATTTTGATAAAGAGTAACAACTGATAAAACCCAGCGTAAGTATTAGCGTAGTATGAATGTATGGGCCCAAGTGAGTATTTGGTGTATGAATGCTGTTTGCTAATATCGCGCTGGATCACCAGTCCAGGGAGGACCTGGCCTGGCAGTTCAGGCTGGACTGTTCCCATGAGGAGCAGGGTCAAGTCTGATCTGCATATGGCTGGGTCCCCACTGGTGTGCCATAGTGAGTAAAAGAACGATGGATTAAACCCAGATCTCTTGAATGGGGGTGAGTGGTTGTAAAGTTTCAGCACTCCGTCCATCATCTTGTTGTGTTTGCATCTGAGACGTCAGCACGCCGCGAGGCGCACTGACATCACGTTTCCCCCACCGGAGCCGAAGAGGCAGCTGGTAAGGCCGCACTTAACTCCGGTGGTGAAAACAGGCCAAAAAAGGCTTCCCCAGCTTTCAGGGAGGCCTCATTGGAAAGGGAAGAGTCTCCCCTTGCAAATGAGGCATTCCTGAAAGGGTTTCCTGGCGGTGGATCGCAGACGCACTGCGATCCAAGGCCAGGAAACCCCACTAGACACCAGGGATGTAATCCGGGGGGTGGGAGTCAGCCCTCGTGGAAATGCCCCCCGCCTCCTATGGGGGGCATTTATTTTTATAGTTGGTTTCCACTGGGGTGGGGGAGGGGGGTGGGGTGATCACGAAAAAACTTTTACAACAGAACTGCGAAATTGACAGGGAGTTGGCCCTCCTGTTTACTGGCCGACCCCCTGTGGGGGCATTTATTTTTATTTATTTTTAGAGATGTGTGGTTTCCCTGGGGCCGCGATCGGCCCCCAGGAAAACCACACCTATAAAAAAAGGCGATTATATATATATATATATATATATATACACACACACACACACACACACACATATATATATATACACACACACATATATATATATATATATATATATATACACACACACACACACACACACACATATATACACACACACACACACTATCTACTGGCGGTCGCCAGTAGATAGTTATAGTTAGGACCTATTTTCCATAGGAAATCCGCGACATTCTATTTGAAATAACTCTTGCGTCGGTTGACGAATCTTCGCGAAATTTTCAAACTTTATGGCCCGCTCCGGTCCGCTCCTACCCTGAAAGTTTCGGGGTGATTCGTCAAGCGGGGGCCGAGAAAAAGGGGGTCCCAAACGTGTTTTCCCCATTCATTTTCCCATAGGAAACTTTAGCCACGGCTACAGCCCGAACTGCTGAACTGAATTACACCAAATTTGGCAAAGAGGTAGTTCTTGGTTCAGAAAGAACCCTTTTTGTTAAATGGTGTAAATCCGTTCAGTAGTTCCTGTGAAAATCAAAAGGAAAATCACATATATATCTATGGCCGCGTCGGATTCGCGCACCCTCCCGATCATGAGCTGCATGCTAATTGGCTGTCAACACTCCAAATCAGGAAGTGTTGGCAGCCATTTTGTCCAGAAACAAGTGCGCAAAGCGCAAAAAGGGGGCAGGGTAGAAACACCCTGACCCCCTAGGTCTGCTCAGGGGGTCCCACAAGGACCCCCTGGGCAGAAAAAAGCATTTTTTTTTTATTTTTTTTTAAATTGGCAGGATGGCTTAGGGTGCGCGGATCCTGCCGAAAAAAGCTTCGATGCAAATTTGCCCCCGGGTGGCCCACGTCCCGGGGGCATGCGGGGGGTGGGTTTGTTTATGGGGGGGCCTCTAAGGCCCCCCAAGCCCCGGGGACAGCCACCCCCCCGGGGCTTTTTAAAAATGATGGCGGGAGGGCTGTGCGCCCTCCCGCTGCCCCGGGGACCGCCACCCCCCGGGGCTGTTTTTTTTTTATTTAAAAAACCTGTGTGGGAGGGCTCCAGCCCCCACACGCCCGAGACCGCCACCTCCCGGGGCACTAAAGATTTAAATATGGGGGTCCATTACGGACCCCAGAGCCCCGGGGACCACCACCTCCCCGGGGCTTTGAATAAGTTGGGAGGGGGCCGCGCGGCCCCCTCCTGGAGCCAGTGATGGCCCTGGGGACCACCACCCCCAGGGCCGGCTCCTGCAGTGTCCCGGGGTGCCTACCCCGGGACACTGTAGTTGCTATGACAGGACGGGAGCATCGCGGCTCCCGTCCTGTCATAGCAAACTTGGTTTGCATTTTGAAAGAGAGGGCAGGAAACCTAGTCTCTCTTTCAAAATGCAAACCCAATTGCTTTTCTACACGGGGAGCAACATGTTAGCTGCTCCCCATGTGGAAAAGCAATGCCGGCTCGCGCAGGAGGCGGGGAGCCGGCTGGGACTGTGGGGGGGATTGGGGACCCCCCCACAGTCTCCAACGAGAGGCCAGGCCCCGGGGGCTGGGGTCCCCGGGGCCATAAGTGGCCCGGGAGGGGGGCCACGCAGCCCCCCTCCCCCAAAAAAAATAATAATTAAAAAAAAAAGAAAATAAAGGCCTGCCCCGGGGGATGGGGTCCCCGGGGCAAAGGAGGCCTGAGGAGGGGGCCACGCAGCAGCCCCCTCCTTAAAAAATAATAAAAGAGTGGCCATGCCCCGGATGGGACCCGGGGCCGGAATCGGCCACGGGAGGGGGCCACGCGGCCCCCTTCCCGTTTTTTTGTTGAAAAAAAAGGGAGTAAGGCCCTGGGGATGGGGTCCCCAGGGCCAAAAAAAAGGAAAAAGGAAGGGGGCCACACAGCCCCCTTCGAGAAAAAAACAACAACAACAAAAAAAAAACGATCGTGCCGCAGGCCCCGCCCCCTTCCTTTACCACTCTGCAAACGCGCCCCCTGGCGCGTTTGCAGAAGGGACAATTCCCCTTGAATACTGGGGGTCCCTGGGGGCCAACTAGCCCACCAGGAACCTCCAGTATGCGCCAGGGGCTGCGTTGCAGAGAGGTGTACAGAGGCCACGCCCCTTTACACCTCTCTGCAACGCAGCTCTGTGGCGCTTACTGGAGGTACCTGGTGGGATAGTTGGACCCCAGGGACCCTCAGGATTCAAGGGGACTTAATCCCCAACTTAAAACGCGCCACGGGGCGCGTTTGCACAGTGGTGAAGGGAGGGGCGGGGCTTCAGGTGACATGTGTGCAAACAGGCCCCGTGGCGCATTTTAAGATGGGGAATGAAATCCCCTTCAATCCTGAGGGTCCCTGGGGGCCAACTAGCCCACCAGGTACGTCCAGAAAGCGCCACAGAGCTGCGTTGCAGAGAGGTGCAAAAAGGGGCGTGGCCTCTGAACACCTCTCTGCAACACAGCTCCCTGGCGCATACTGGAGGTACAGGGTGGGCTAGTTGGACCCCAGGGACCCTCATGATTCAAGGGGACTTAATCCCCCAACTTAAAACGCGCCATGGGGCGCGTTTGCACAGATGTCACCTCAGGCCCCGCCCCCTCCCATCACCATTGTGCAAATATTCCTCTAAAATCAGCCGAACTACGAATTCCGATTTACTCACCAGTTATCAGGAGAGAACCCAGTGCTGCATCTTTTAGCCCAGCACTGACCCTGAAAAGTAATTCTAACCGTACTTACCAGTAACTTGTATTTCCTTCCATAGGAATCCATTGTCTGGTTTTCAGCAGAAAAGTTTCAAAGTGTCAATTTTCACAAACTACAAATATTCCTTAAAAATCGCCTGTATGACTTGAATGCATTCTTTCAACTGTTTACAGGAGATGCACCAGTGCTGGATACAGGATCCACCACTGAGTAAGAAAAAGTAACGATAACACTACTTACCTGCTAAGTGAATTTCCTCCCATAGGATAACATTGGTGATTCTATGTGAAAAAGTTTCTAAGTGTCAACTTTTAAAATACAATAATATTCCTTAAAAATCACTACTGTAACCAAAACGATTTTACTCAACTGTTTACAGGAGATGTCCCAGGACTGAATCTAGGATCCAGTCCTGTGGTTAGAAAAAGTAATCCATAAAGTAACTAATTGCATTTAACTAGAAATTCACATTGAGCTCAATGTTGCATTGTGTTTGAAATTGTGTTGCCCATTGCAACAACTGTAACTACTGTACTTAAAAGTCTATTGCCTATTTGCAAAGTATTTAAACTAAAGTAATTCATTCTGAGAAAGTATATTTTGTAATGTAATGTATAATGTAATTACAATGTAATTTAAAAAATAAAATATGTAAAAATAAATAGTTTAAAAAAATGTAGTAAATCAGTATCAAAAAAATAAATATAACAATTAATACATTTAAAAATTGTCATTTACAAAACCTTTGAAATTCACTGAAAAAACCATAGGTTTTAGGGGCGTTATAGTTAGAAATTAGCATTTAAAAAACCTTTGAAATTCACTGAAAAAACCATAGGTTTCAGGCACG